>SNQJ01S0004358.1:76580-151014 GCA_010110895.2 Picea sitchensis
CCTCATACCATCTTGCAAGTGTTCTTTCCAAATATAGTATCCACTCCTGCATCATCCAACTTGCTTATAGATATTAGGCTCCTGGCAAGTTTTGGAATGTGCATAACCCCAGGGAGAGTTCTAATCCTTCCATCTTTTAGCAACAACTTAACCCTTCCATGCCCCATGATTTTTGTTGTCGCATCATCTCCTAGGAATACATCACCACCATCATATTTTTCATATTCAAAGAACCACTCCCTATGAGGAGTCATATGGTATGATGCACCTGAGTCGATCAACCTTACATCACAGTCTGCATGTGTACTTGTAGATGCCAGGTAAACATCACCTCCTTCTTCAGTGGAGGTTTTCGCCTTTGTGGAAGAGGTACTATCAGATCCCTTTGGTTTTTCAACCTTCTTAGACTTGTAATCTTTCTTATAATGCCTTGTTTTACCACACTTCCAACATTTCCTCAAATATTCTCCTGGAGACTTAGATATACCTGTAGATTTAGATATCCACCCTGAAGGCTTACCATGATTCCTGTCTTGGGTACGACCTCTTACAAATAAAGCATCTGTGCTATGACCATCCATGATTTTTCACCTCATCTCTTCAGATAACAAAGATGAAACTACATCCTCATACTTCAATGTAGATTGAGTGGTACTACCTATTTATACAACCAGATTATCCCAAGAGTCTGGCAAAGAACATAACTAAGAAATACACTTATCTTCTTCTGCAATCGTAATATTAACAGAGCCAAGTTGACTTACCAGACTATTAAAGGAATTTAGATGTTCTGTCATAGAATCTGCATCTTCCATTCTAAGATGATACAACTTGTTTACCAGGGACTTTGATTGATACAAATTATCCAACTTATCTCATAGTTCCTTGGTTGTAGATTCTCTTGATACATTCAACAACACCGAATCTTCCAGGCAGAGTCGAATAGTACTCCTTGCTCTTCTATCCAACTTCTCCCAATATTCCTTCGAAATACCAGTAGGTGGTGTACTAGTAGTTTGTGCACTAGTAGGTTGTGTACCAGTCATTTGTGTGCCAGTAGGTTGCGTACTAGTAGTCTGTGTACCCGGATCCACAACGATCCATTGTTCTTTGTCTACAAGAAGGTCCTCCATATTCAACTTCCATAGCTCAAATTTTTTACCATTGAACTTCTCTATCTCGATTCTAGAAGAACTCACCATTCCTTTTTTTCACTCAAATCACCACTGCAAAAGCTCCCACTAAACCCAGGTTTATCACAGACCCAAGATAAACTTGATCTATCAATACCGAGCCAAAACCTCAACAAAAAAGGCGTCCCTCTGAAGAAAAAAATGAGCTCTGATACCACATGTAAGTTTTAAACCTGTGAAGTAAAGCAATTCATATAGATTCTTAAGCAAAACATAATTTAATCAATGGTTCATACACAGAGTACACAAAGATTTTATACTGGAAACCCTCAACCGGGAAAACCTTTATTATATTCATTATCGAATTTCACCATTCACCATACAATATATACAATTTTTTTAGGTATTCCGTATATACCAAAACCTAATCCCTTAATCCAGGATTAATTTAGTATACCACTAAAAATAGCAAAAAACGCCCAAAACAAATTTTGGGGAACTGCCCCGAACCCCGTTGGCTCCGGGCTAATGCTCGATGCCGAACACTACACATAACCAAGGGGGGCATACCTTCCCCCCCTGGGAACCCCATAGGAAATTTCCCGGCGCACACGACACAAACAACACTGCTAGAAGGATCGTTAGACGCAGTTGTCGAACCTGACACACCCACACACACACATGCAAGAATATAACACATACCCAACATAAGTGTCACAAGTTTCATATGAACCTTACTATGTGATTCATGCACTTTTTCAAGTTCCATATGCACCTTACTAAGTGTCTCATGCACTTTACTAAGTGCCACAACACCTTGACACCATGAAAGAACATTTGTCACAATCCCTAGTTAGTGTGGAGGAGAAATATATCATATGAAGGTAAAAATACTATGTGCACATGAATTATTCATTATTATTCATAAAAAGGAAATCAATTTAGTGTGAGAATCCACCTCACATTTAATTTCCTAATCTCAAGGAGAAGTTGAGAATCTCATGGATGGTTGAGAGATTATCTCAAACCAATATCTTAATTTGATGGATCTTGAGAGATATTTCCTCTTTAAAATCCTTGAGAGATATTTTCTCTCTAAAATCCTTGAGAGATATTTTCTCCCTAAAAAACTTCGAGATCCCAATTTACTGGATCTAGTGAGTGATATTCTCCATGGTGTTTAAGCCTCCAAATCCTATATAATGAGAGCATTCCAAGGTGAAAAGGGGAATATTTTAGGTGTCGAACCTTTGATCCAGAGAGGAAGGAATCCGTTGAAGCATCGACATTTTGATCTCAAGATTTTCATGCAAGGGCTGGATGACGAGAGCTTGAAGAAGATTTCTATGACATCAACATGATTTCTAAGTGCCTTCTTTGTCCTTTCCATTTAATATCAACTTGGATTGTTCCTTTCATTATGATTGTTCATTCTAATGCATATTCTTAAGTCAAATATCGTATAGATAGATATGGTTTTTAGATAATGAAATCTAGTATAAGTAGGAAGGTTTTCCATTGTTTAACAGGTCTCTTTGATCACTAAAGGAATTGGAGCAACGAGGAAAAATGACAGAGCATTGAGGACAAACTTCGGGAAACGCGTAAGTCTCCATCCTTCTATATATAGGTTAATGAACTAGATCTATAAGGAAAGTAGAAACCATTTGTTTACTTCTGTCTCTGGACCAAATAAGGGGTCTTGGTCCAAAGGGGAGCTTAACCTGTCTTCATGGTAAGATTTCTCATAACACCAAGCAATGTAATATGCAAAATTTATTTTATGTTTTTAATAAATATAATGTGATGTTAGTTGTTGGGAATGGATAGAGATGGGGGATTATTAATACAAAAGAGAGGAGGAATGCCTAGAGATATTCCAAGAGGGGTTCAAAGAGGAAATAATTTATGTGTATTAATTCAAACCCACATTTCTGACTTTTATTATCATTTGGGGAAAAATTCTAATTTTTGGTTGAGTGTATGAGAGCCCAATCACCGAATATTTTTCATAGGGTTGGTGTGAGAGTCACATCCCATAGTTCTTGGAAAGAATGGGGAAGAATCAATCAACATTGGGTAGAGTGAACAATCAATGGTCTTGGGAAAAGAGAGGAAATTTGTATGGGTTGTGTTGAGCACTCAACACACCCTAAAAAGCCTATGCCAAATTTCACTTTTTGGGTACCACTTGATCTTTTGCACTGTCTGATTCTACTCTAATATGAAAAATGTTTCCTTTGATTATCATTTTGATTCTCATTAATTCCTTAAAAATTTTCTTGAACATGCAAAAATATGTAACTTAAAAGACTAAATTTTAATTAAAAGAATCGACAGCCAAAACTTTTCCCCGACGCGCTCACAGATTCGATGTCGAAAATAATTAGAGATGAGAGAAGTCACTCAAGAGAACCAAGGTTGTCGAGTGTCGATATTCTTTGGCATCGACAAATGGAAGTTTTTCTTCCATGAAAAGCGTCACTCAAGGATATCACCAACAAATGATCCCTTTCGGCATCGATAAAAGGTGAAAAGAGTAAGCGTTGAACAAAGAATGAAATGATATCACCAATCACCGACTTACGAAACGTTTTTGACATCGGGGGATTTCGAGGATGATAATCTATAAGGAAATTACGTGTTAGGTTTATTTTTGAAGGCCGATCCCTAATAATTTTTCGGCATTGGCAGTCCCAAGCTAAGCCTGGAGCGCTTGATTTGAACAAAGTCCCGAGTCCGACCATTACCCGCGAGCTGAGTTCCCAGTTTTTAGTACCATGTATCCTGAGGCAGTGGTGCCACGTTATCATTGTACGATGAAGTCGAGTGGCGTCGAAGGTTTTGCAAAAGGATATAAATTATAATACAAAACAACTCGGAGAAACACTAAGTACAAAATAGGGGATAACTTATAAGAAATTTGGACAAAGAACACAACAGATTCACACACGAAAAGGAAAAACGATGCATTCAACTGCTATGACCATAATTCTTTCGTCAAAATTTCGAGACTTTACATATTAGATTTACGTCAGGCTCAAGTTACATACAATGGACACTACCTACACCTTTTGGCCAACCAACCCGGTTACATCGAGAACATGAAATTTTTCACAAGAAAAAGGGAAAACTATCAAAACTCTGCGTCACTTCTGAGAATACAAAACAAAGTTTGCCAATCATGCCTCTTCTGCATGCAGACTTTCTACCCGGCTGCTTCGTGCTCCCTGAGGTGTTTTTATTTTTTGTTCTTCCAACACCCTTTTCACTTCATGCAGCTACATGATCATATATTGTTATTCCCGAAGCTTCCTCTTGAGCCAGGTTACGTTCCCTTCATGACCTTGCGCTGCTAACACCTCAAGGTTCTTTGCCACCAACTGTTGTCCTAATTATCTATTCTCCTAGTAAATTTAAACTATGGTGAGTTGTGCCTGCTCCAGCTTCTTATTAGGTCCTCAAACATTAGATCCCAAGGCTTGTGTCCTTCTCGTTCGGCTCCCACTTCCTCGACTTGTGGTTTTGAAAGGCTCTAGCCGGATAACACGCATTAGGAACTCCTCAGCCACTGATCGTACACACGACTCAATCGGGATTTGGATTTCCCCTCCAACTTCCTTATTCTTCCTGGGCCTTCCTCTGCTCTGTGGTATCTACTGTTGAGGAAGCGTGGCTTCCAAATTGTTCCCTTCCAATGTAACTTCTTCCACTTCTGCCTCCGCACGGGGTGATACTATTGTTTCCGTCCGAAGGTAGGAATCTCCCTTTGAAACCTCGGGAACACCCACTGCAAATAAGAATGATTCCCAGGCATTTTGTGGCTCAGGCCTGATGCTTCGACTACCTCACAAGCCCTATCTTGTGTTTTGAGGATTTCCCATGGTGCGACAACGCATCTACCTTATGCGTGGATGACTTGATAAAGGTCCAAAGAAAATAATTTGATTGATTTGAGCTCACGAGATGAGTCACCAATGATGCATAAGCTCGGCTAGTAAGTAGAACACATACAAAACATCTAGAATTTATAACGGAGAGGGGTAGTGAGTCGAAACATCCCAGGGAACAATGAATGCCTTACGACGGGATGTTTTAAAGAATTATTGTGTCACATCCGCACGACAGGTATGATCCGGGGCGTTTGAGTTGCAACCGATAGGAGTTTTAGAGGATGTGTAGTAAAATCACCTTGATTTATTTTTAAATTCCCCAACCTCCATAATGAGTTGATGATGGTTGATGCACTTGTTGATGCAACTTCTGTTTGAGAAACTTGCCTCAACCTAAAGCATTTAATGGCTTCCCTTGTGACAGTATCAGAATTTTTTGGAACTTACTCGTACTTTCAAGACATGTTCATCTTTGACATCCTTTCCCAACCCCAAGGGCCAATCGGCCATTGGCGTGACTTTGACTCTCATGTTTTCCATACCTGATCTATCGTGCTATGGAGTGTGGATGTAACCCACCCTAACTGCAGAAAAATGGAAGCGCTAACAGAGATGGTGCAGGTAATTCAAAAGGTTTCAGAGATCACGTAAGTATTAAAAAAACAGGCTTAGCAAGCTTTACAGGTATGCATCAATCTGGTTTCTTCCCGCTTAAATTTTTTCATATATTTTGTCGAGTATTGTTCTGTAAGCAATTTCTAAATGATTTTAATTCCGATTATAGGAAAGATCCCTCTGAATATCGAGAAAAAATTCCTTCGTAACTTCGTCGAGGAATCCGAGAGAATCTGGGTCTAAATATCAACAAGGTGATGAAGGATACCAAACTCCCCAATTTCAACACACCCGACGACTTCGTCGACTTGTGCGACATAGTCGAATCACACACCAAACAAGATTAATTATGGGTCGAAGAGATAGCGAAGGTGATCGAGATAGCGCCAGGACAAGTGCGACGATTTATGGAACATCCGATTAGAGCTTGGACTGTGTTACAACAGTTAAACACCAGTCTGGTGAAGTACCGGGTGCATGCAGTGGAGATCAGAGGAATTTATGTGGCTCCTATGGAACAACATAGATTTCCATACGCCCAAACCTACGAGGAGTTGTTCATCAGTTCGTCAGAGTATGAGAAAAGTCACCCTTTCAAGTGATATCTTGAGTTGAATGTAGAGAATCTGTTAGAAGAAGACGCTACATGGAAAATTTTGTTTACTTATCTACACTTAGCCGTTATTTTTAGTTGAATTTTATGTTATAAATAATAACATCAACCAATTAGTTAAGGGTCGATGGTTGTTGCAAGAAACTCTCTTTTCTGGTTTGTTAAGAACTATTTCCAAGCTACCTTTAATTGAGAAGTCCTTCTGGACCAGAGACAAGTTATATTTTCATCATCTGCATGTGTGATTGGACGTGGAGAAGAAATATTTCCTATCTTGTTTCATGAATGGATGTTGTAATGAGTAAGAGTTATTGAATCTATTATTAAGTTATCTGATGCAATGTTTTACATTTCTTTTCTTTATGATGAAGATGAATCCTTGTGTTATTATGTGATGGATGATTAGAGTAGGTGAATTATTTTTCTTGCCATTATCTTATCTCATATGTGTTTTCTTTCTGATAATTAGTATCTCAGACAGTAATTGGATGCTCACATGGTTAATGTATTAGTACTAGGCCTGTGGTATAAAATTATCATCTGCATTCTTGAGTAGTGGGTTATCCCAAGATCATCCTCTTTCCCAGTAGTTAAAAATTAATCATGTGTGTTTCCAAGTTGGTTTATACCATATTACATATCATATCGGTCCGACCTAAGAAAAATACAAAAATATATAGTCCAAACTGAAGGAAGAGTCTTCACAAGAAAATGTAAATCCCATTGATAAATTGGCTGGATCGCAAGATCTGGAGAACCATTCCACTATTAAACGTTGTAGAGTCTAATTGGGCCTCGGTGGCGGGTTTGGTTCCTACTATTGAATTAAAGGGATCTAGGACCCATCAACAGAATTGGTGCTAAAAGGAGGGTCTGAGAATGAATGGTTGAATACATATTTCACATAGTATTTCAAACAACCTATAGATTCAAAACAACCCACATGCATGGCTAGTCATTCCCAAGACAACCCACACATGTTGATTATTCCTAAAATGAGTAACTCACCCCATCTCGAGGAAGAAAAAATGTTCCCTGATATACCTTACACTCTTCCTCACGAGTAATTAAATCAATTCATAAGAATCACAAGAGCATACGCGCGACAGATCGGTGCGTTACCCTTAGCTCTGATACTTCCTCGAAGAAAAAAAGTAAGTAGACCAGTGGTCGATACTCCTGACTAGTTTTTGGTGCACATTGTATAAGAATTAATAGATTTTGCAATCACCAAAATCGAACACCCTCTAAATCTGATCCCTGAAATGTCAGTCGACGACGTCTCTAAGCCAGATGATTTTTTGAAAGAAGAGGAGTTTAACTCGAAGTGAGAGGATATGGAAGACAACAATGACCATGATGAAGAAAGGGGAAACTCGCCTCAGAACAACCAACCTTGGTTGGCTAGAGATTCTTTGGCCATCCCAAGATGAGTACATAATCTTCCCTGACACCCAGAGAAGTTACTTCCTAAATTCGATCTCGAGACTTCGGGATTGCCTGAAGATCATATCAAGAAATTCATACTAGCGATCAGACTTATGAACATCCAAAATGAAGACGTAGTATGTAGGATTTTCCCCTATACATTTGATAATTCAGCTTCCACGTGGTATTTTAATATGCCGATAGGATCTATAATTAGCTGGACGAAGTTCCAAAAATATTTTCTAGATAAATTTGCAGAGGAGACTACTACGGGAGCTATGATGGTTGAGTTGTTCGATGCCACCATGAGTTCGAAGGAAAGGGTCAAATATTTCAATCAAATATTCACGACCATCTTAAACAAGTTTCATCCCGAATCTAAACCAACTTAGGAGTTGCAAATCGAATTTTATGCTAATTCTCTCCCAGCTTCTATTTCCATGTTCGTGAAGAGGGCTTCCAAACGAAACTTGGCTGAGAATTTTGAAGAAGCCAAAACTATAGAATTCCAGATGAAAGGGTGTAAAGAAGGCCAGGTCTCTTTAGTTAATAAGGAAGTTCAACCTCCTCCTAGGAGAGGACTCCTTTTGACTAGGCCACCAGGGAGACAAGCAGAACAGACTCCCGACAAGGGTAATGGAGAAAAGAAGATCTACAATGCATGGTTAAGAAATTATCAAACGAGATCATAGACATGAAGAGAAACGCAGGGGAGGAAAACTTAGGCCAAAGGACCTATAAGCCTTTCTTTAAAAGGAACCTACCGTTCAAAGAAATTGAACCTCCCCCAACTAACTTAAATATCGATCTAGGGAATGTAGCATCTGATTCTTTCTATACGTATAACCAGGAAAACCACTCCGAAAGAGACTTCCCTCAATGGGTGCATGCCATGAATTTGATGGCCAATCGGTTTCTAGACGAAGTCTCCCTAACCAAACAACCAAATAGTTTAGTTATGAATGTTTTTGACCAGGAAAAGATTGATCCACCAGAAGATACAACCATGTTGATATGGGATCCTGACCTGATCATGCCTTCCGAAGAATTCGAGTTTAAAGAACCACCCACAGAGGTCTCGGTCGTGCAAACGAGAAGTAAAGTTCCTCCTGTCTCAAAGTATCCTACTACCACTCAAACTTCGGGGGAAAGGTCAACTCCCAATCACACGAAAGCACCTTTCTCTCCCCGTAAGAACCCTATTAGCATCCAGACCCGAGAATCATCCAAGTTGGAGTACAACATAGTTGAAGATTTGAAGAAGCTTAAGGCTAATATATTAGTGATGGACATATGTAGAATCCCTCAATAAAAATATTTCCTGTTGTAGGCTTTGAGATCGGTGGAAAAACCTATGACAAGCAATTAGCAGCAAAGAAATCTAGCTTCCACAGATCCAGTAAATAAACCAACTATGAATACCTTCTCGGAAGATAAGAAGGGAAAACCTTTTGTCCCACCGTTCCTCTTAATGTTTAAAGTCTTCAACAGGAACCTCCACAATTGTTTGGTAGATTCAATAGCATCCTCCACCCTTGTCTATTTTTAAAAACATAAATTTCATTCCTCTCAAGAGAGATAAACATGTAATACAACTAGACATAACCTAGGTCAAGGTCATGGGGGAACTCAAAGATGTAATGATTAGAATAGTGACACATCCCAAGTTTGTGCAAATGATTGACATCATTGTAGTAGATATCCCAGAGGCCTATGGGTTCTTACTAAGTCAATATTGGTTTGAGAAGTTAAACAAATAATTTAGTATAGACTGGGCACACCTTTGGCTACCACTGAAGGGATACAAAAATATGATCAGAATCGATATGGAAAGGTATCTAAAACATATCATCACTGACCTATAAACCTTGAACGAAACCTCATCGACAGATTTCCCTGTGCTAGGCAATTATTCCCATGATTCCTACTTTGGGAACATTTCCCCTCTTTCATCCAATTTCCCTCTCACTCAGAACTCCAAAATGATTTTTCAAGAGGAGTTGCCGAAAACGACAGAGGAAACCCTCTTCTACCAATAACTTGTGTTAGAAAGCTCAGAGCTAACAGTAGGAAAAGAGAAAAGCAACATGGAACCGAAAGCCAACACACCTTACCCACAATGTTGGACCCTATATTTTGATGGATCTAAATCGCAAGAAGAGTCAGGAAAAAATGACATTTCCTGTCTTGTAGACTAGAATCCAAGTGCACAAATAACACTGCCAAATATGAGGCTCTGGTACAAGGATTAAAGAAAGTGGTAGACTTAAATGTCAAAGAATTAAAGGTTCTATGGGATTCTGAAATCATTGTTCGACAGATAAGGAATACTATACATTGCAACTCCATGCACCTAAATAATTATCAACAGGAAGTGCATAGGTTAATAGAACATTTTGAAGCTTTCAATATTATAGCTATCCCTAGATCAAAGAGCACTCTTGCTGATTCTCTAGCTACCACCGCCTCGAGGCTATCACCTCTAGAATATTAGGAAGATTCCCGATTCACTGTGGAACTACTCTACAAACCATCGGTGCCCAACAATATTTCTAATTGGAAAGTCTTTGAAGGGGATGAATAGATCATAAAATTTCTGACTAACCAAGACAATTTCAAAGACTTAGAGATTGACAATGAAGTATTCCAGGAACAATCAGCAAGAACTAATCCTCGGATAGGTCAACCTATTGAAAAATCAAATTCTCACACAATCCCAAAAGGGATAGCTAATTTGGAAAATCTTTTTGACCTGAAAGAATGATTTAAGGGGCCTAAAAATGAAAAGACCGGTAGCTCCTATCCCCTGCATAAAACTATAAATCTCGAAACCCTAGAAAATTGAAAGAATATAAATCTTGGCACAACTATATCTAAGGAGGAAATGAAGGCTTGTCTCAAACTATTTAGACATTATCAAGATGTCTTTGCATGGTCCTATCGAGATCTGAAAACTTATGATACCTGCATCATTCAACACAATATCCCGTTAAAACCCAAAGGGAAACCCTTCCGACAGAAGATCTGAAAGTACCACCCATCCCTAGAACCTCTCATAGACTAGGAATTGAAGAAACGTTTAGATGCCAAAATCATCTTCCAGGTTAGGCATTCCACGTGGGTAGAAAATCTAGTTCCTATGAGGAAAAGGTCTAGAGAAATCCGCTTATGCGTAGATTTTAGGAACCTCAACAAAGCTTCAGAAAAGGACAATTACCCAGTCCTGGCAATGGAGAAACTCTTGTAGATCATGTCTAGTTCAGATATTTTCTCTCTATTGGATGGTTTCTCAGGTTACAACTAATTTTTGGTTTCAGAGGAAGATCGTTTGAAAACTACCTTCCAAACCAAGTGGGGAACCTTCACTTATAAACACATGCCTTTTGGGTTAATTAATGCAGGGGAAACCTTCCAAAGGGCCATGAACGTATCATTTCGGGGACTAATCAACAAGTGTGTGGTAGTGTATCTAGATGACGTCACTGTGTATTCAAAGAACAGAGAAGAGCACATCCAACACTTAACTTAGATTTTTGAAAGGTGTAGGAAATACAATATATCCTTAAATCCTAAGAAAACTATTTTCAGCATCGAGGAAGGTAAGCTGCTAGGCCACATTATATCTCAAGTAGGAATTCACATAGACCCAAAAAGGATTAAAGCCATAGCTCAACTCTTGTTGCCTCACAACAAGAAAACTATGCAGTCTTTTTTCGAACAAATCAATTTCGTGAGGAAATTCACTCCCGATTTCATGAGGAATTTAAGTGGGATGATGAATGAAAGGATTCTTTTAGCAACATCAAAACTTCTATATCTCAAGCCCCCATGTTATGAAGTCCTCATTTCAATAGGGATTTCTTCCTCTATACTTTCACTTCTAACCAATCATTAGCTGCGGTATTGACTCAGAAGGATGATGACAACAATGAGGCCCCAATGTCGTTCATGAGTACTAACCTCCAAGGAGCTCAACTAAATTATCCTGCTGTATACAAACAGGCTTATGCAGTTTATAAAGAAGTAAAACACTTCAAGTCTTACATCCTCAAGAACCACACCAAAGTAATCGTGCCTCACCCTGTTCTCCGATCCCTATTCACTCAACATGAGATGGGGGAAGGAAGAGGGAACTAGATGGTAGTAGTTCAGGAATTTGATCTAGATATAAAACCTGCCAAACTAGTTAAAGGGAAAGGGTTATGCAAACTCGCAGTCGAAGCCTAGGACCAAGTAAATGAAGATTCTGGGTGGGAGAATGAAATGGAATTATGGTGTGGCGAAGTTTCATACATCTCCCCAGGAAAAGATTCTTGGTACGGGAAGCTAACTTATCTCCTACACCATGGGACTTGTCCATAAAATCTCAACCCTAGGGAAAGGAGAGCTCTTAGGTTAAAATCTGCACAATATCGCCTCATAAATTTGGTACTCTTCCAGATTAATTATGATGGGGTGCTATTAATATGTCTTGAACGTGAAGATGCAGACAAAGTTCTGAAGGAGCTCCATGATGGACCTACCGGTGGACATTACACAGGAAACACCATCGCTCATAAGATACCGAGAGCTGGTTATTATTGGCCCACCTTGTTCAAAGATGCTCACACCTATGTTAGAAACTATAAAACTTGTCAAGTAAGTGCTGGAAGGGAGAAGAGAGTGGCAATCCCACTCCAACCAGTGACTGTCTCTAGGCATTTTGAGAAATGGGGGTTGGATATCATAGGAGAAATTACACCCAGTTCTTCAAAAAAACATAAATATGTTCTTACTGCCACCGATTACTTCATGAAATGGGTAGAGGCCATCCCTCTAGCTCATGTAAACAAGAAGGTGGTGATACAATTCATAGAAAAACAACTAATCACAAGGTTTGGTGTCCCTTCTGTCTTGGTTTTTGATAACGCAACTTATTTTTCTTCCACCCTATTGACATAGTTTGCTCTGGAAAAAGGAATCATAATTAGGTACTCTGCAAATTATTATCCACGGGGAAACGGGGTGGCAGAATCAACTAATAAGAACCTAGTGAGAATATTAAATAAGATGGTTGTAGACAACCAAAGGAATTGGCACAATCTACTCCATAATGCTCTATGGGTTGATAGGGTCACACCCAAGGAAGCTATAGGAAATTCCCCATATTTTCTGGTTTATGGGCAGGAAGCCATTCTCTCAAATGGGCTTTATCTTCCATCTCTTCAACTAGCCCAAGATTCCATAGGGGAGCCTTTATCAGTCATACAGCAAAGGACTGACACTCTGCTCATGCTGGAAGAAGAAGGGGAAAAGGCTAAGTCAAAATTCATAGCCCACCAACAGATAGTGAAAAGATGGTTTGATAAGAATAAAGCTAAAGAGAAGAATTTTGAAGTGGGAGACTTAGTCCTAAAATGGGACAGAGAAAACAAGCCAAAAGGGAAGAATTCTAAGTTTCAGAACCTATGGCTTGGACCTTTCTAGGTGGCCGAGAAGATTGGGGCAGGCACTTATCGGTTGCAGAATCTGAGGGGGGAACCTGACGCCCTCCCATTAAATGTCCAAGCCCTAAAACAATATTTCCAATAAAAAACATAATGTAGACACACACACACACACACACACACACACACACAGATATATATATATATATATATATATATATATAATTTTTTGTTTTGTATGTGTGTTTTCATGACTACAAAATGCATTTTTTGTTGTTTTCTTTTTCTTGTTCACTTCTGCACTTTTGAAGATTGTGTTTAGCAAGATGATGGTCGACCTTAGGTCATGTGACATAGCGAACTMTATTCCTAACTCATCGCTCACATACAAACATAAGGAACATTGGGGAACTTGTAATTGTTTCTAGGGRCTCTCTATCTAACCTGCACAGATGAACAACTTTGGAGAAATGTCAGAAGTGTCTTCTTAGTGGTTTGATAAGACCTTAAGGGAAAGAAGGAAATCTGGAAAGGACTACATGAACCCTGAAGAAAAATCTAGCAAAGGATCCACCTTAACCATCTCACTTTGTAAAATAAATAGACGTCATCCTCTCCCACTTTCTCAGGGCATTATGCCAAAATAAAATTGACATTATCAAAAGATTGAATAGYAGGAGAGGGTATGYAAATATCTCCATTGGGGCTATGGACACTCACTGGTAGTAGAACAAGGTATGTGATGTCGGGGTGAAATCGTAGGGCCTATGGACACTCGCTTGCAGCAGAGAAACACCGAAGAAAGTGGGTAAAGGTAACTAAAGGCTCCATTCCAGTGAATGCCTTAATAGTATTCTGTAAAAGGGGGCATGAGTCAGGGTTACAGGAAACAAAGGAGGAATAAAGGTTAAGAACCCCACAGGCATATCCTGAAGCATCAACTAGGGAATTTCAAATGCAAGGGTAAATGAAAGTATGATTTAAAACTAGTAAGGTTCTCCACAAGATTTTTCATCAGTCGAGCATGAAGGAGGAACAAAGATTCTGCTTTTGCCCAGTAAGTCACCATTTATTGAGCACTCAACACACCCTAAAAAGTCTATTCCAAATTTCACATTTTGGGTACCACTTGATCTTTTGCACTGTCTTATTCTACTCCAGTATGAAAAATGTTGCCTTTGATTATCATTTTGATTCTTGTTAAGTCCTTAAAATTTTTCTTGAACATGAGGAAACCCATAACTTAAAAGACTAACTTTTAATTAAAATAATCGACAGCCAAAACTTTTCCTCGACGCGCTCACAGATTCGACATTAGAAATAATTAGAGATGAGAGAAGTCGCTCAAGAGAACTGAGTTTTTTGATCGCCGATCTTCGTCAGCGTCGGGAAACAAAATTTTTTCTTCCGTGACAAGCGTCACTCAAGGATATCACCGATGACCGATCCCTTTCGACGTCGGGAAAATGTGAAAAGTGTAAGCATTGAACGAAGAATGAAATGATATCACTGATCGCCAACTTACGAAAGATTTTTGGCATCGGGGGATTTCAAGGATGATAACCTATAAGGAAATTACGCGTTAGGTTATTTCCGAAGGTCGATCCCTGATACTTTTACAGCATCGACAGTCCCAAGTTAAGCGTGGAGCGCTCGATTTGAACAAAGTCCCAAGTCCGACCATTACCCACTAGTTGAGTTCCAGGTTTTCAGTACCATGTATCCCAAGGCAGTGGTACCACGTCAGTTCCATACAATGAAGTCGAGCGATGTTGAAGGTTTTGCAGAAGGATATCAATAAAAAGGGAAAACTATCAAAATTCTGCATCATGTCTAAGAATACAAAATAAAGTCTGCCAATCATCCCTCTTCTACACGTGGACTTTCTCCCTGATTGCTTTGTGCTCCCTGAGGTGTTTTCATTTTTTTTCTTCAGACACCCTTTTCACTTCGTGCAGCTGCACGTTCGTATCTTGTGCTTCCCGAAGTGGCCTCTTGAGCCAGGTTGTGTTCCCTTTATGATCTTGCAGTGCTGACACCTCAAGGTTATTTTCCACCAACTGCCATCGTAATTCTCTATTATCCTGGTAAAGTTTAGCTATGGCAATTTGTGCCTTCTCCAGCTACTGATTAGGTCCTTGAATGTTGGAACCTGATCCTTCTATCCTTCTCATTCAGATATCTCTTCCTCAACTTATGGTTTCGACGAGCTCTAGCCAGATAGCGCACATTAGGAACTCCTCAACGACTGATCATGCGTGTGACTCAATCGGGATTTGTATTTCCCCTCCAACTTCCTTATGCTTCCTGGGCCTTCCTCTCCTCCATGGTATCTTTTATTGAGGAAGTGTGGCTTCCAAATTGTGTGCTTCCGATGTAACTTCTTCCACTTCGGCCTCCGCATGGGGCGATACCATCGTTTCTGCGCGAAGGTAAGAATCTCCTTTTGAAACCTCTGGAACACCCGCTACAAATAAGAACGAGTCCCAGGCATTTTGTGGCTCAAGCATGGCGCTTCGGCTGCCTCGCAGGCCCCGTCTTGTGTTTTGAGGAGTTTTCATGGTGCGGAAATGTATCTACCTTATGCGTGGATGACTTGATAAAGGTCCAATGCAAATAATTTTATCGAGTTGAGCTCACGAGATGAGTCACCAATGGTGCATAAGCTCGGCTGGTAATTAGAAAACATACATAACATCTAGAATTTATAACGGAGTGGGGCAGTGAGTTGAAACGTTCCAGGGAACAATGAATGCCTTGCGATGGGATGTTATAAATAATTATTGTGTCACATCCACATGACGGGTATGATCCGGGGATTTTGAGATGCAACTGATAGGAGTTGCAGAGGATGTGTAGTATGATCACCTCGATTTATTTTTAAATTCCCTAGCCTCAATAATGAGTTGATGATGGTTGATGCACTTGTTGATGCGACCTCTGTTTGAGAAACTTGCCTCAAATTGAAGAATTTAACGACTTCTCTTGTGATAGTATATGACTTTTTTGGAACTTACTCATACTTTCGACACATGTTTGGCTCTGACATCCTTTCCCAACCCCAAGGGCCAACTAGCCACTGGCGTGACTTTGAATCTCATGTTTTCCATACCTGATCTATCATGCTATGGCGCACAGATGTAACCCACCCTAACTGAAGAAAAATACTAGCGCTAATAGAGATGGCGCAAGTAATTCGAAAGTTTGTAGAGATCACATAAGTATCAAACAATTAGGCTTACCAAGATTTATAGGTATGCATCAGTCTAGTTTCTTCCCGCTTACATTTTTTTATATATTTTTCTGAGTATTGTTCTGTAAGCAATTTCTAAACAATTTTAATTCTAATTGCAGGAAATATCCCTCCGACTATCAAGCAAAATTGGCTCCGTAACTTTTCCAAGGAATCCAAGAGAAATTGGGTCTGAATATCAACAAGGTGATGAAGGATATCAAACTCCCCGAGTTTGGCACACCCGATGACTTCGTCGACTTGCACGACATAGTCGAATTGCACACCAAACAAGATTCATGATGGGCCAAAGAGATAGTGAAGGTGACTGACAGAGAGCTAGGACAAGTGTGACAATTTATGGAACATCCGATTAGAGCTCGGACTATGCTACAACAGTTAAACACCAGTCTGGTGAAGTACCAGGCGCATGCGGTGGATATTAGAGGAATTTACATGGCTCTGATGGAACAACACATATTTTCATATGCCTAAACCTGCGAGGAGTTGTTCATCAGTTGGTCAGAGTATGAGAAAAGTCACCCTTTCAAGTGATATCTTGATTTGACTGTTATAGAAACTGTTAGAAGAAGAAGCCATGTAGCGAATTTTGTTTACTTATCTACACTTAGCCGTTATTTTCAGTTGAATTTTATGTTATAAATAATAACATCGACCAATTAGTTAAGGGTCGATGGTTGTTGCAAGAAACTCTCTTTTCTAGTTTGTTAAGAACTATTTCTGAGCTACCTTTAATTGAGAAGTCCTTCTGGACCAGAGACAAGTTATATTTTCATTAACTACATGTGTGATTGGACGTGGAGAAGAACTATTTCCGATCTCGTTTCGTGAATGGATGCTTTAATGAGTAAGAGATATTGAATCTATTGTTAAGTTATCTGATGAATCATTGTGTTATTATTTGATGGATGATTACAGTAGGTGAATTATTTTTCTTGCCATTATCTTATCGCATATGTGTTTTCTTTCTGATAATTAGTCTCTCAGACAGTAATTGGATGCTCACATGGTTAATGTATTAGTACTAGGCCTGTGGTATAAAAATTTTGTTTGCATGCATGAGTAGTGGGTTGTCCCAAGCTCAGCCTCTTCCTCGGTAGTTAAAACTTAATCATGTTTGTTTCCAAGTTGGTTTATACTGACTTACATCTCATATCGATCCAACCTAAGAGAAAATACAAAAAGAGATAGTCCAAACTGAAGGAAGAGCCTTCACAAGAAAACGTAAAGCCCATTGATAAATTGGTCGGATCACAAGATCTGGAGAACCATTCCACTATTAAACGTTGTTGAGTCTAATTGGGCCTTAGTGGCAGATTTGGTTCCTACTGTTGAATTAAAGGGATCTAGGACCCATCAACAGGTTGTTACAAGAAATTTTGGACATTCATTTTTTACAAGAACGATAAGAGAAAATAGGAAATAAGAGCTTAGGATCTAAAACAACATGGTGGGGTAAATTTTGGAGCATGTTGAAGTGATTTTGGTGCTGGAATTTGAAGAGCCAGGTTGTCAAGCATGAAGAGTGAAATCCTAGGTGAGTTTCACTATATCAACAAGTGGTTGTCGTTGGTTGTTGGTAGTTTTTCCTAACAATTATTTCCCTTGATTTCCCAAATGAGAGATTCCTAACTACATGTGCCAAAGAGACCCTGATAAACAAATGGGACTCCCTATGGACTGAGAGCAGTGATGGGGCACATTCCTTGGGTTGTGCAGGTCAAGAGGAATAGAGATGGAGGAAATTTGGGATATTTATTGGAGAAATCCAATGGGTTTTGTGATATTGAGTTATGAGGGGACTGGGAGAGGCACCCTTCTTTTGTGGATTCCTAGCCCCAGCTCGGGGGTGACTTGTTGTTGATATTTGAAACAATAGGTATATGGTTGGGTGGAATGTCCTTCCCATCCAGTTGGTTGAAAAAAATATCTTTCAAAGATAAGAACTTATCTATTTTGTTGATTTGTTATGATTTTATGGTTGCACATTTACTCTGTGAATGAAAACGGTTTTTATATGTTGTTATAGATGTTTTAGAAATTGCTTTCATGCTTTTTTATATTGTTGTAGTTGAATTTAATTATGGGCATCAAAAATTAGTTGAAAATGTTTTTAAATCGTATTTGGTAAGCTACATGAATTAATTAATAGAATAAAATCTCATTTTATGTGTTTTTCCACGTAGTAATGTTCCTTGGATAAGTTGGGGGACGTTACACAACAATTGGATAAAGCAAAAAGAGAATTGGATAACAGGGATGAACAAATAGAGATCATGGGGTATATAGTAAAGACAATAGACACAGTTTCTTTGGAGATGCTAGAATGGAGACAACCTACTAGAATATATACATTATTCCTAAAGGAACAATGACACAAAAATTAGATTGAAAATTTGGCTCAGTTAATGAAATTTAACCTTGAAACCCCCAAGGAATTATTGGATGCATATCCGGGATGCAACATGGAGGAAATGGATAGGATGTGTGAGTTTAACTTACACAACATCATCCTTCCACACCCATACTATTGGAATCCAAATCCATATGTGGGGGATGTCCAGATAATGGCCTTTTCATCATGGCTAAGGCATGAAGAGATGAATGCAAAGGAATTAAATAAATACAAAGAAGAAGAAATTAAAACCCCCTTGTGGATTAGAGATGGGGAATCTAAACCAGGGGATGTTATAACCAACCATCACAACCTATCTTTAGATAAATACATAGCCCCGATTTGCACAGAAAAATAGAGAGAGGAAATTTCCCACTTGGATGACTCATTATAACTTTTGGGAGAAGAGACATCAGAATCTGGCCATAGGAGGTGGCACTCCTTGCCTCACAACTTTCATATTAGAGAGTCTCATTCCCCAAATTCCCTATAGTTTTCCCTCCTAAGAACCCCTTGATACAAAGAGGCCCTAAGAAGATTGAAAAAAAAATTGGATTGCACTTAGCATGAATATCCGACTCTTTCTCTCTATGGAACCAGTGGTTGACCTCAAAAAAGAACAGGAAGAAGAGGAGAGGACTAAGATGGTAAAAATCAAGGGACATCATGAAAAAAAAGACATAAAAAGATACGTGTCATGGGACATGAGGTAGGAATTCGATGAACAATGGAAATATGTTGGGAAACAACATCAAGGAACAAGACATCCACCTAATAGTGGGCATGGACCTAGTGGACAACAACAACAACAATAATGACAGAGGAACCAATTTTTCTTGCACAAAGGGTGTGAAAAGTTTCATTTGGGGGGTCATGATGAGATAATTTATTTCCTATCTCAAAGGCTCATCATGGGAACATTTTTCCACCATGATATGACTGAATATTTTCTTTTTGACCATATTTAATAGTAAGTCATGAATATTTTTCATGTTGCTTAGTGAGTGAGTTTTGAGGTGGAATTTTGTGTATATCATACATTTTTACTCAAACACCTATGATAAGGGATGTGTGTAACATCAAGAAGGTTGAAATCCATGAATAAAGGGATCCTAAGGGCACCAACATCCATAAATCAAGGGACCTTATCTCCGTAAGAGTGCTACCATCCAAGAATCAAGGGACCCTATCCGCACCTACCTATAGAGCGCTCTTAGTTCACTAAAGACCACTCCTGACCAAAAGTAGCTTGAGATTGATATGATATCGATTGAGATCTCCCATTTCCCCATTTTTCTCCTCAATCTATACAAAGAGATCGAGTTCTCAATATTGTATGTAGACCTCTAGCCTAAGGAGGAAAAAGTTTTTTTATGATATTGTAATTAGATTTTGCTCTAAAGAATTGTGTTGGAACTTAGAAATTTTTCTCTTTATGTATTGTTGATGTTGATAGAATAAATATGGTTTTGTTTTCAGCTTATTATATTTTTCTCAAGGTTCCTTGTGCTTCCTCAGTAGGTCCCACTCAAGAGGGCTCAAGGACCCTGTTTCAATTTCCTTTTTTTTTTCTTACATGATAATTAGTTGTTAGTTATCATTTCATTCCCTTTTGAAGATTAATATAGCCATGTATGATTAATTCTGATTTTTGTCAATTTTTCATTAATTGGTTACTTTCAGCAGGTATCCTATAGAAAGAGTCAACGGTCTATTGGGAAACTTTTGGGTGTCTCCTCAAAGTTGAGAACCTCAATTCTACTTTCTTTTATTTTAGTCTAGCTCTGTTAATGCTTTAGAAGACTCATTCTATCTTTTTAGGATTCTTTTTGGCTTCATGTAAGAGTTTATTATAGGAGTTTCATGTAGGACTGTTACAGTTCTTATAGAAACTATACAGTTCCTATTTAAACTTCATGTAGGATTGTTTTAGATCTAGATCTCAATTTCTCTTAATATTATTTTCATGAAAGTAGCAATAAAAAATAAAATGACATATGGCTTGCTATTGATTCAAGGGTTAGGCATAAATTAACTCATTTAGTCCATGCAATAGTTTAACTTCTTTAATTATATTTTTTTTCCATACACTAGAATGAATTCATTCTCTACCTTTAATTGTTTTCTATGGTTTAGTATGCTTTATTTTATTCCATTAGACTAGATCTCCTTTACTGCAATCTAGATTAATTGTTCTTTCAAGTTGGTGTGCTTTTCATTCAAGCAGTAATTAAGGTTTATTTTTGTCATTTAATTTCCCTACACAAATACATGCAATTAAAACCCTTGATCAATCCCAGACCTATACTACTACCAGTGCATACTGCATATACATTGCATAACACCTCTCAAATTTGTATGAACCCTTGGTTGAAAAAGTAAAGTAAGAATCCAAGGATGCAGTAGCATTATTGTTGTTATTCATAGGTACACCACTTACATAGGGTGTCTCTTGATCTGAAATGATGACAAGCAACATGGCATTGGTTGTCCCGTAGATGACCAATGACACCCTAAAACATTGTTTGAATATTGATCTAGGGCCATGTCTTTGATTTGATCTTCTGATGTGTTCCTCTTTGACCCTGTATGGTGGAAATTAAGGCTATAAAATATGCCCCATAATGTGTGAGGTCAAGAAAGGAATGGATGGCTAAAACACATTACAATAAAATAATATTCATGCGAGGCAACATGAGGAGAGATAAAGGAGGTCTGGAGGTCAATGAGTACATGTAATCAAACACTAAGTATAAAGGCATATTCCCCGAGGTAGACATACTCAGACTCTTAAGAGTATCAAAGCATGGCTGCCAAACAATACACTATAGATCCATTGGATGAAATGCAATACCATGGCCATGAAACAATACAAGGTCGATCCATGTCATAAATAATATCATATCCATAAGCAAATACAATGTCGATCTATGTCAGAAAATATAGATCAGGAAGACAAAGAGCACTAAGGAGAGTTCCCCAAAAGTATTCAAATTACTCATATACAATTGATATACTCCATTGAAACTTTGGAGGGGGTGCTGTAGAAGAATTATGTGGCCCCAAACCCCGATGGTATGATTATACAAGATGAAAATAAATGAGTTGATGTCAAGAATGGTAGAAAATATCTAATTATCGATCATTGATGTATACTTCTAATAAACGTGAGGGGACCCACCAATGATGAAAATGGAATCCAAGGTACCTAGTACAATCTAGAGAGTGTGAATAGAGGATTTGATGTTGAACACTCTTAGAATCAATCAATCAAGAAACCAACTACAAGCTCTAGAAACCACTTAGGACTACAAGCTCTAAGGTAATAGTTGGTTTCTAGATCCCTCTTATAGATAATGTGTTGAAGTCGATAGAGAGAGATCTGTCGAAGGAGGGCCTTGATGTATCCCCCATCAATTGACATGAAACATACACTGAGACATGATGTGAAGAGATAGAATCACCAAGTACAACCGACATAGGGATGGCTAACATAGAAGGTCAACACAACAACAAATGGTTGACTCATACTTAAACTTCCCTTGAACATATATCATGAAATAATGGTGACTTGGTAGTAAGACCCAAGAGCTAAAAAAATATAGTGCAACAATGTAGGAGGCATTGAATCACTCTCCATGATGACTGGAAGAGTAATCATTCGGAGGAGTATCTGTGACTCATATTATTGGGACAACTCCTAGGCAAGATAAAAACCAATTGTAAGATGATGACTCAAACTAGTGTCATTTTCAAGGGTGACTCAACTGATTTTTCCATTTAGAGATACATCAATGGTAAAAAAAAACCCACTCTTTTGTTTTTTGTTTAACAAGTGCACGAGAGAGTTAAAAGTATGCTTAGTAGTGTCTTTTTCATTTATTTTTAACGATCCCAAAAAATAATTAAAAGTACACTCATGATGGTATCTTTTTTGTGTATTTTTACGAGTCTGAAAAAGAGGTAAAACTTTACTCAGAATGTGTCTTTTTTTTGTCCTTTAACGAGTATGAAAAAGAGATAAGTGTTTGCTCGATAGTGTATTTTTCGTGTCCTTTAACGAGTTCGAAAAATAGATAAAAGTGTACTTTTCTTGAGAGATTGAGTGGCTTAAAATCATTCTCCTATGTTCCAAGAAGATGGAACTAACCTAAGAAAAATGAATGCAAATGGTACTGGCAAGTGAGATCCACTTTTAGAAGTTGTTCTCTCCATGGGATGGTGGATGAAAAATGGAGGCTAAATAATGCAAGAGGCGGATGGTCAAAGGATATTGCAATAGTGGTAAATGATATTTATTCCAAAAACAATGAAACGACAGGTTAAATGAAGTGAGAAGCAAATTCATTGGTGACCATTAATCAACATAAAAAAATTTAGGAACCCCCACAGGATATGGCCAGAATATAGATGAAGAGAAGGAAACGAGTCTCAACGTCGAGTCATGGCGGGACTACATGAGAGTTCCCAGACCTACGGGAAATCACAACATGGGCATCAAATGGAAATTTGAGAGATAACTAGGGCACCCATGAAGGGTAGGTACTACCACATAAGTTACAATGTGAAAAAATAGAGTGGCTAATGTCACAACTTGACATAATTCAACCTAAGGCTTGTGATGACAAAATGGATGGTTAATAATGCAAATCATGGATGCAGGGAAAAACCTATCTCTATATTCCAATTTGGGAACATGTATCTAAAGTTCAGATGAATTCATCGTTTCCATAAAAAAAAATCCCCACAATCCTGTAAACACATGTAAACTAGATTTCAAGGGTCAAAATGCATAGTGAAATCACAAAAAAAGAAAATATTTTTGGATGTTTTAGATATGATATATGCAAAATAAAAGCACTCACACCACACACCTATGTACAAGGCACTCTACACTTTGACAGTTCATGAAAAGTAGATCCCATTGCTAGGCTCCAACCAAGGATCCTTTCCATGACCAATGAACTCATGGATTGATGTCAACATCATATGACACACCATGTTGGGGCCACACCACATAGGAATGAACCTTTGTGGCAGAAGATACTCATCATGAGTGGTTTTGTGAGCTGTAGAAAATCCTTGATGATGTCCATCAAGACATGAAGGAGGTACAAAAAATGAATCTTCGATGTAACGAGAAGAAAAGAATTCAATGGAAAGTTTTGAAAAAGTTAATCAAGGGAGAAAAGGTTCAATACCAAGAGGCCTACTGGATGCTCTTGCAAATTCCCCTCGTCCTGAATAAAAACTCATCATGCTAACTCTCATTGATTTTGAATCATTAGAAGATGATCGATGCGTCATCTCATCCTTGGGATTATGCCTCCTATCAGGCAAATGGATCACACTCTGGTGGATATCATATCTGATAGGAGGCATAAATTCCTTGTATCTAGGAAATCATGTGAACACGAAGAGTCAAAAATCCATATGAGCGAAGTAGGTGGATCACACTCCATATAAGGATGGAGTTGTTGACTAGTATCAACTGATGTTGATGGGATTTTTGGATCAACAATATCAACCACTGTGGGTGGCATGGAAGCTCTATAAGACTCAATGTCCTTGGGATGAGGTACCACCCAAGGATTGAAAGACCCAAGGGATCCACTGGTAAATGAAGAGATCATAGGGACTAGAGCAATGTTTGTAGAAGGAGGTGCTGGGGGAAGAGGGAATTTTACCATGAGCGAAGAGTCTTTGAACATTCTCATGCCAACACTCATGTAAGATGTTTTGGCACCATCGATAAATGGTACATTAGATCTCGCATTGGATCCAATGTTTGGGGTAAAAATTCAATTTGATCGATTATCACTATTTTTCCTTGATGAGGGAAGCGTAAGACCCTAAATATAGATGATACATATGCATTCATCTCATAGAACCAAGTGATACTAAGTAACATATTGTACTCAAGAGGTATTTTATTGACCTCCACAACAATAGAGACAATCTTACCACCTAACTCGATTGATAAGGTGGTGGTAATCCCATGGGGATGGAACATATGTCCATCAAATTATTTCAACCATGTTGTAGAGGTGTCAATATTTGGAGAGTCGAGCGCCTTTCAACATGACATACACATAATGCAAGTCAAGGATCCTTCATCAATCATAGGGAAAAATATGTTTTTCCCCATATTTCTCACTTTGATATGGAAATAAATTTGATGGGAAAGCCTACGATGAACCTAATCAGAATCAAAGGTTATCAAACTCAACTCCAATGAATCAACCATGCCTATTGTACACAACAAGACTTTACATTGCTTGGGTATATTTGGAGGACTTCGAGTGTAGACATGGAACATGGTTTCTAGGCCAATTCTTCCGCAATATTATAGGTGTGGGTAGCTTGTGAATTCAGGTTATGTTTCATTCTTTGAAGAACACCCTTTCAGGAGCAAAGCGGTGTGTCAAAGGATGGCTTCTTAATTTGAATAGGACCACCAAGCTAGCAAGAAGATGTTGGCTCTTGCATGGTAGGTGTTGGTTATCGACTCCTTCTTAGGTTGTATGAGTTATTGACCCAGGGTTCATGTCATTCAAGATTACAATAAAGCCTCTAAACTATCATCCCTCTTGGTAAACCAGAAGGAAACACAACACCCAGAAGGTACTGTGCAGTCTCACCCGAGATAGCTTAAAATGGGTGGTTGTAAGACTCAAGTGTTTACATCCTAGGATAGAGTAGGGGATAGGTATTTATTGATTAAGGCTAGATACCGTGAGCTGTAAGGGAAACTACTTATTCCTTGGAGTCACATACGTATATCCCACAGTTTAATTTAAGCAAAGTATAAACAGATTCATAACAATGTATTAACTTATTCATCAAGTTTAACCATTAATTGCTCAAAGAAAGAACAGACATGCATACATTCAACATATTACATGAGTATTACCATGGTTCACCCCCTCCTGGGCTATGTCCACAAAGATTTGGCTCTTGGCTCCTTTATTATGGAAGTTTTGTATTCTTGCAATATGTGCTTACAATTCTCCACAAAACTAGGTAAGATCTATGTGAGGTGAACTATATCGCACCGGGCTCCACAGCCTGTGGTCTAATCCTCAGATCTACCTTCCCTCGTATCTCCTTTGCTCAATAGCTTACAAAATTGGTTCATACAGATCAACTCTAACAATCACAACAAATGACGACAACCCCCCCTATATGATAGTTTTGTATCTATATTTATACATTTCATGCTCTTCAACCATTTACAGAATATTACCAAAACCCTAACGCTTCTTACGTTAGGTTTTTCTCCCATGCACGTGTTTTTCTTCCTCCAGATGTTTCTTTCCTTTGTGCACACTTTCTTCCATGTGCGCGTGCTGATATTTTTCCAGTTGTTACTTCAATTTTTTGGACGCTTTATTTCCCACGATCATTCTTCTTTCCACTTCGGCATGGTGCCAACAGGCCCCTAACACTGACATGTGACTCATCCTGAGTCACCTAATTTCTTTGTGCTTCCTCGAGCTCCTTGGTGATCATCTAGAACTATTCCTGCAACGTTGTTGCTTTTGTCAGTGCCTGCGAGGTTTTCTCCTTGATGGTGTCGACTATCTGAGCTACCACTTCCTCGTTCATCATTCCAACTAAGTTTGTGCTGTCTATTTTTTGGCTTCTTCTGCCTATGCAAGTATGTCTACTACTCGTTCCTACAATGGTTCTATTTGAGCCTGATGCTCTTGTTTCTGTGTTTGCGCAGTGATAAGTTATGCCTGTATATTCTTCAAATATTGTGTTCCCTTGTCCTGTTCTGGAATTGGTATGGTCTTCTGTCACTGCTTGAGTTCTTGGATCGTTGCATTGGTCCTCTCCTCCTCCTTGTCCCAGTGTTGGACCTATGAATCCTCTTCCAACCTTGTCCAAAGTTGTGTTGCTTTATCCAGCAATTCGGTTGTCGTGCTAACCCATTTTTCTAGCTCCTGCAATTGGATTGTTGCTTCCTTCTTCCTTTGCTCCTTCACTTCCGGTGGAGTTGTTGGTCTAATCTATCCACAGAGAGTCTCGATTTCCTTCTGATACTGATCAATTTCTTGCACAATCTGGTCGATCTTTTTTGCGGATGGGAGTTCATTTCCTTGTGCAGTGGTTAGAAGTTTCCCAAAAATTTCTTCCACACTGTGTTCCAACTCATTTTTGTGTTCCTTATCCTCTTGAGTTTCTTATTTGGCCCGCGCACAAACTATTTCCAGCGCTACCCGCTTCTTTGTTTCTTGTTGTAGCTCGACTAAGTTTTTATGTGCTCGAGACTGCATCTCGTGGTCGACACTATCCTATAGTTTGTGTAATGCTCTTGATGGCATCTATGTAAAAACCAATTGGATATGATCCAAATCCTTCAGCGGTGTCTGTCCCACAATTTCATCCATTCTCATCATGCTAGGCTTTATATAGACCATGGAATGTGCATGTGGCATAAAAAGAACTGGGTCATGTTCTTCTACCTCCACCCTTTATGTGGTCTGTGTGATCGATGGCTCTATGCCTCTACTACTACTCGTGATCTGGGCTTCCCTGAATTTCTCAAGGAGTTGTACTATTTTTGTCAGTTTCTTATGCAGTTTATCCCTGTGGTGCATGGCATGATCAAAATCCTCTGCCAGACAATCTTAGACCATTATAGAAATCATCTCTCCATCATCCTCCATGATTGTATAGTCTGTTGGTTCTCTATGTGCCTTCATTTTCTTACGTGCATCCGATTCTTGTATTGTTGGTCTCTTAGTTCCCCCTGGTTCCTATGTGATGGGGTTCGATGCGGTTTCCTGTGTTCCCTCAGCCTATTTTTGTTGTCCATTGGTCAGATGAGTGGTTTCTTTTCTCCCCCTCTGGGTCCCTAGATTTTCTGATCTGTCTTCTATCTGAGTTGGATTGGTTTGGCCTGTTCTTCGTTTCTTGGGTACTAGGATTTGTGGAGGCTGTGTTTCCACTTGCGCAACCCCTCCTTCTGTTGTTTGTCTCGGTACTTCTCTGGGTATAGTTGGAATCCTCCATTCATCATGCCATTCGTTGATGATCATGTCGATATCACCCTCGGTGATGCAGTAGCGCATCTGTAGCCATTGTTTATCCAGGTCCTTCCTTGGTTGTATCCACATGTCTTTTCGCCTAGCCCAGAAATTGGCGATGCCTCTGTATCGTGCGACAACCTCTGGTGTTATTCTCCATGTTTGACTGATGGCTTCCTATATCTCCCATAGGTAATCTTCGAATACGATTCCATTCTCCCTCTTATGCTTGGCTAGTGGCACAGATCTCAGGATGCGATATCTTTCTCCTCCTGACTGTGGTGTCATACAAAAGACAACGTGTTCTGGTTCTCACCATCCCATGAAAGCTATGAGATTGATTAGCCATGAGTAATGAAATTATGTACCTGTGTCCTACACGTCTTTGCAGTATACTTGGAACAAGTTTTATAGGTATGGCGCCCAACTCATGAAGGTGCCTTCTGCACGCTGAGATGCAACAACAATGACTCTTGCCGGTACTTCGTCTTTGTGTCATTTTCTTAGCAATTTGCACGCTAAGATTTTTGCGCCCAATTGCATCATGACAATGTTTATCCATTTAATTATAATGCCTCTTGTTCCCCTGTCGGTTCCATATTTATTATTCATCTCTTCTTCCAATGTTTTTTCCTTGGACTTATCATCCAAAATCAATGCAAGATCCATACCCCGGGTGGGTAGTCCTGTTATCTGCACGATAAGTTCAACATTGATGGGGACGGGTTTGTCCAGCCATATATCCCCTCCATGTGTAACTGCTAATAGTTTCTTGACGCATTCCATTTCATATTGGCCTCTGCTAAAGTGTGGTATCTTCAACAACCCTAGAATTCCTGTTCTATCCAGTCCAGTGGCCCACTGGTGTGGCTGAGTGATGGTTTCTCCGATTTGGTTCATGACTATTTTATGCATAAATACCTATGGTGCAAGCTCTAGATATTTGGTTTCATATGCTATGTCATGGTCAGAATACTTGAGCTTCTCGATGTGACCCAATAGCTGTGGGTCCACCTGTACTCCCTCTGGTATGCGAGGAAACACAATCGCTGCAACCAGTTTCTTTCGAGGTGAGCTCGATATCTGAACTCGATCCTCCTGCTGTGTTGGTTGGCTTGAAGTTCCAACAACTCTTGGTTGTTCCTTTGTCATCCATTCTGGCCATGCCCAGGTAGTTCCAGTGGTCTCGTCAACTGGGTGACCTAAGTCGTGTTCTTACATCTCATCTGGTTTCTCCTCTGCTCCCAGATGTTGTGTTGTTCCATTCACTTCCAAAGCTACTTTAGTATGTTCCGGTGGTATTTCTTGGTGGGTTTCTTCTCCCTTGTTCTGAGGATATTGCACCACTGCTACTGTGTCCTGTTCCATGGCCTCTATTTGTGGTTGCGGAATATCCTCTAGTATTGGTATGGACTCTATTAGGATTTCCTCTAGCGACAGGATTTCGTCAATATCAACAATCTCTGGTGGCTGCTGCTCATTTTCTTCCAGTGGTCCTCATGACCTAGTCTAAGCCCTGGTTGATATGGTTGTCTGGACTGGTTCTATGAGATTCATTGGTTCCATAATGGTGTCTTTCGAACGTTTGTTGAGTTCGAATGGCTTTGGTGAGATCTGTGGTTTTTCTCTGTTCGTTCTAGATGTTGTTTCTCTTTTTTTGTTCTCCTTTCACGAATAGACTAATTGCTTCTATGCTCATGTGTTGTATGGGCTCGTCATGAGGCTTGTTGAGGATGCTTCCTCCATTATGTGATTAATGCACCATAATTGTGGGTTCAATGCATCTGTGGTGGTTTCGTACTTTCCATTATGCCTACTCTACCATCTCCAGTTGGCAATTTTAATGTGACATCCCATCCATCCTTGCCTTGATTTAACTCTACCTCATGTTGTCCTGTCAAACTGATTTTTTCGACTTTCCTTTTCCCGATTGTTTCCTTTTTCGGTATGGTTGTTATGGTTTTTTTGTTTTGTTTTTTTTTACTGCACAGTGGGTGGTCAACTGTCCGTGTATAGTTTCAACTGACTCCCATTGATCATTCCTCTAAGGTTTGCACCTTCTATATCTCTTAACTATACATCTCCTCCATCCGTGACAAATTTTACCTCGCATGGTCCTAGCCAATGCATTCTCATCTTTCCTCGTTGCTGCAATGCTTTACTGTCATAGATCAATACTAGATCTCCTTCCTTGAATGTATTCCTCTTGATGTGGTGGTCATGCCAATATTTGTCTCTTGCTTTCTGTACTTGTTGATGGAATCCTACCAAGATTCAGTCTTCCTCCATCGACAGTAACTAATTCAGTCTTTCCTATACTGCGCCTTGTTCTATCATTTGTGTGATGGCTGCTACACGTAGATTGTGTATTAAAACTTCTAAGGGAACTATTGCTTCTTGACCATAGAATAGTTTGAATGGTGTGTGGCCATTCATCATTTTGCATGTCATTCTATACGCCCATAGTACTGCTGGTACCTTGAGATCCCAATCATCCTTGTTGACGTTACATATCTTTTTCAAGGCATTCTCTAGAATTTTTTTGAAGGATTCTACCATGCCATTTTCCTGTGGATGATACAGTGTGATTTTTTGGTGATGAACTTCAAACTCTTCCATCATCACTCAGATGGTGTTGTTTATGAAGTGAATTCCTTGGTCGCTCATCAAAATTCTTGGGCACTCGAATCTAGTAATTACCTGTTCAAACAAAAAATGAGTAGTTGTCTCTGTGCTGCAATATTTTACTGGCACAACTTCTTCCCATCTTGTTAAGTGTTTCATCACAGTGATAATATATCTCACCCCAGTTCTCTTGGCTAGTGGTTGAATTGGTCCCATAAAGTCTATTGCCCATTTTTCGAATGCCTAAAGTGTCACTTGCGGTTGTAGTGGCATCTCATCCCTTCTGTTGGGTTTTCCTACCCTTTGATAGACATCACATTGTTGACAGTACTCTTTCGAGTCTCTTTGAATCGTTGGCCACCATAATCTTGCACGTAGTGCTTTCTATGCGGTATCTTTTCCTACATAGTGCCCTCCTGCTATTCCCTCATGGGCTTATGCTAAAATTCTTGGTCGTTCGTGGTCTAGTTTGTATCTTCATAAGATGATATCTGCACCCATCTTGTATAGATATCCTGCAATCAATTGATAGTCGACTGAGCGGACTACTAGGTTCTTCTTCTGCACAGTGGTATATTCTTCCAGCGCAGTACCTTTTCTCAAGTACTGGATGATCTCTGTGAAGTAGTCATCAACAATCTGTACTGAGAATAGATGTGCATCTAGAAAATTGTCTTCCAAATTCATTGGTTCCTCTCCATTTGTGACCCTCAATAGGTGGTCAGGACCTGCATTCAGTTTTCCTAGTTTAACTATTACCTCAAACTCAAATTCTTGAAATAGCAATAGCCATCGACAGATTACCCCCCCCCAACACTAGCTTGTTGACTAAGTATTTCAAGGTTGAGTGGTCTATGAACATCTTAAAGTGTTTTCCCAATAGGTAATGTTTGTTATAATTTTTTTCTGAGTCTGATAGTTTTCTGTTGGCAAACACTATCGGGTGATCCAAGTCTCCTGCTCCTGGTTGCGCTAAGATGGATCCAAGTGTTATTGTTGATGCATATACATGTACATGGAATGTCTTCTCCCAATCTGGAAATACTAATATAGGTGCAGTGACCATATTTTCCTTCAGGGTATCCAGACCGTGTTGTCACTCATCATTCCATTTGTACTTTGTATCTTTTCTCAACAATGTTTCCATTGGTGCTATGATCTGCGCATAACTTTTGATAAATTTCCTATAATATCCTGTGTGTCCTAACATTTCTCTTAGTTGGAGGATTGTTTTTGGTGTTGGTAGGTTAACAATGACTGCGATTTTGGCCAGATCTACTAGCAAACCCTGTTTGCATACTATGTGTCCCAATAGTATCCCAAATGGTGTTCCAAATATGCATTTCTTGATATTCGGTGATATCTGACACTGTCTACATCGTTCTAGCATCAGTCGTAAAACTTCCACATCATTTTTTAGTAAGCTATACACTGTCCAATCATCCAGGTATACTTCGAGGAATTGATGGATGAATTCCTTAAATGTTACGATGACCACTCTAGAAAATATCGCAGGTGCATTCTTCAATCTGAATGACATGACTGTATATTGATAAGATTCCCATTCTGTCACGAACGTGGTCTTGTTGCTATCCTCGTGTTCTATCTTAATTTGATGATATCCTGAGAATCCATTAGTGAATGAGTAGGCTTCATGGCCTCCTTCGTTCTCGAGTACTTTGTCCATGAACGGTGTGGGGAATGGGTTGTGTAGGCATGAATCATTCAACTTCCTCAAGTCGACACATATCCTGATCCCTCTTCCCTGTTTCTTGTCCTGTACTACCATCGGGCTTATCCATTTTGATTCTTCGACTGGTTCTATGATGCCAGCCTCAAGCATCCTATCGATCTCGTCTTTAACTTTCTATTTATAGATGGGGTTCAATCTGTAGGGTCATTTTTTAATGGGTCTTGCCTCAGATCTGAGTGGTATCTTCATTTCTCCTAATTCTCTGGCTATTCCTTTCATCTCTGTAAAGGTTGTGGGAAAAAGGTTGTTATATTCGTGCAACAATTCTATGATTCTTTCTAGTGTCTGTTCGTCCCAATAATCTCCAATGTTGACCATTTTGGGTTGCTCGATGGTCCCTATGTTAGCCTTATTTATTTTGATTGGCACAAAGATGACCTCTAACTCTAAGGGTGGTCCTTCCACATCTCTCTCGTCTTCGACTTATTCAATGTGAATATCACGCGGATCATCTTCATTTGGGGCTTCCTCCTATACGTGGTAGCATGACAGTAGATCCTTGACTGTCTTCTTATTCTGCTGTTGTACTTCTGTGATAGCTTCTACTTCCGGTTCTGAAATGAATATGACGTCTCTGATCCATTTCAGGGTCGTGTCTATGTTGGGGTTCTCATTCTCGAATGAGAAAGTGTCTGTAAAGTTCTGTTGGAGTGTCGCCCATGTCTTGGTTCCTTTATGCATTTCCTGGTCCGTATACCAATTCGTTGGTATGCCCTCTAAAGTATGAATGAAGTGGTGAGACCATTCTTCTGGTGGCATCATTTTCCACAACATTTTACATTCCTCTAAGTGTTCTGCTGGTGTTCCTAGTCCATCATATTTCTGTCGTTTGTTCCATCTATGCTCTATGTTGAACCTTATGCATAGTAATCGTTTGCATTGGTACCAATCTGTGATAGTTTATTTGTGTGCGCCCCACCATATTGCAGGTGTAGCCTTTAGTGCTAAATCCAGTGCTAGAAATCTCTGGTTTTCTAATACTCCTTCTTCGTATTGTGTCAATAAATCTTCCAAATCATTTAGCCCGTGAAAACTGGTTGGTTCTCTAATTTATGTGCCAATCCACCTTACTGTGCGGTCTATTCTGGCACACCTTATCATGGATACTTCGTGTAGTCTTTGCTCCCATTTTTCTAACCTGGTGTCTGAGTCTGTTGTGCATGAAGTAATGCTCCACCAACGGAGTACCCCATTTGCAGTTGGGTTTATATAGTCTGCATTTTGCGTAGTTGTTCTATACAACTGACCTATCTCTTCTAAATCTAGACAAGTGGGTTCTACAAACCTCTCGCCTTCTGATGGGCCGAGTGGGGCTATGACCCTGTAGTCCCCCGACTCAAATGTCATTTTTCTGGTTTTTAAGTTGATTATGGGTAGGTTGTCGAACGCCCAATCCAGACCAAGTAGCGTCGGGTAAGTTGTTGTGTCGTCTACTATTTCGATGACTTCAAAGTCTACCTTAGTGCGCACACCATCCAGATCTACCATCACTCCTTTCAGTCTACCTATTGGTAGGACTCTATGTTGATTTGTTATCTTTAATTGAGCAATTGAGTATCCYAGTGTAGGTTCTCCCATGCATTGCCATGTATTTTTTGGTAGTACATTCACTTCGGATCCTAGATCTAGTATAATATCTCCCATATTGAAAACCCCAATGTTAGCATTTAGTCTAAATTCCCTAGTTCTTCTTCTTGTGTGTAGGTGATTGACAATTTTCAATTCTGGCTTCTATTCCGTCTCGCTGCTACATTTTTCTAGGATGTTTTGCAATATTTTGACAGATGAAGGATCACTTAACATTTTGATGCATGAATGTAAAAAGTCTTTGATCGTACTTACTTGTTCCTTGGGTTGTATTCTATTGGTATGGTCTAGTGATGGCAGCATTTCATATTCCAGAGCTTCCTTGCTCTGTTGTGTAGTCGATGCAATGTTCTCCTTTTGGAATTCTTGTCAGGCTTCTGTAAAGATCTCCTTCTCCTTATGTGCGTCAAATTTCTTCTTGGGGTCAAAGTTCTTCTTTACCCATTGGTTCTGCGTTGGTTCCTGTCGAACTACGTCATTTCCTTTTTCCGTTCCTCCTTGAGTGACTATGTTGATGTTCCGTCCATCATCCCTTTCTTTGGATAAAATCTAATGAACATTCTGGTTATTTTGATTCCTTTTTTCCTATATCTTTATAAGTAATGTGGGACATTCCTCTATATCATGGTCCGATGCGCGACAATACATACAGGTCGTTGGTGGCAGTGGGCACTCCTGTGCAGAATGTCCCGATTCCTGGCAATTGTGACATGTGACTGGTCCTCTATCGCATCCAAAACCTCCTCTGGCTCATCCTTCTCCTCTATAAGTTGTGTGATCACCTCATGGCATGTTATATTGTGATCCCTGATTATACTGCGCGGTATTGTACTGGGGTTGTGTTAGGTTATACTGTGATTGCGCGTTATTGTAAGGTTGCGGTGCAGTATTATACTGCTATTGCGCGATGTTGTATGGTGTTGGGGCTTGATTGAACTGTGGTGTTTCCTACCCAGTCATCAGTTCTGCCTGTACCCTGTATGCATCTGATGTTCTTTCCCTCATCAGTTCCATAGTTCCGCAATCTTTATCGTCATGATCGACTGACTTGCAAAAGGTGAAATACGAGTTCTTTGGGACTGTTTGGTATTTCTGCATCATCGTGCAATGGTAAGGGTCGTGATCCAATTTCTTGCATATTTTGCACCATAATCCTCCATGTGGTAGAATATTTGGCATCCCTGTCGCCATATACTATGTGAATGTTGGGCATTCATTCTTATGGTGTCCTTTTGTCCTGTAGGTAGTGCACCAAATGACTTCTCATTTGTCCTTGTTCTTATTATGGTTTAGCTGAAATGTTAAGTTCTTCAGATCCTCCTTCAGTTCTTCGATAGTTAGGTCCATCTGCTAGTACTGGTTATCTTCCAATTGCTAGGCTTCCTGTAGATCCTTTGCCTGCATCTGAAACTTTTGTTGTCGTAATGGGTATTTTAAGTGTGGGAGTAGTGAGTTGAAAAAAAGGTATCGATGTTGCATATCGATCATAAGGTATTTTAACTTTCCTTTTAATCACTTGAATATTTGATCAATATCCCATACCGATTCTCCTAGTTTCTATCTTATTTCAATCATCTCTTTCATGTGTTGATCCTGAGAGCACGACTTCTGGAAATCATTTATCAATAGTTTCTTAATTTTTTCCAGTGTTCTTTTCATTATGGGAACATTGTTCGTGTCTAGACTCATGTACTAGTCTAGTGCTTGGTCTCTTAGCGTGATCGCTAGCTACACGAGTTTGGTGTCTTCATCAGTGATCTGCTTTTCTTCCCAAATCTTTGTGCAAATGAACAGATGCTTCTCAGGGTCTTCTGCTGCTTCTCCTCAAAACTCTTGTAATCTGATAGTAGGATCCTGTCCTACCATTCCCAATACTGAGCTACTCCCTCCTCTGCGTGGTGTAGATACTTGAATAAGATTTCTTGAACTGGCTCCTCCATTTGTTTCTCCTTGTGTATATTCACTTCCTATTGTCGGAATTCCTCTGAACTTTGGTTGTCTAAACTGTGGTGTTCTCTTTGGTGTATTGGTCGCACATGGGTTTACGGGTTCCACACTGACATTAATGTGAAAGGGATGGTTGTCTTCTCCTTCTGTTCTTGGGCCTCTTGTTTTCCTCTCGTATGCAATGCGTAGGATTTCCTCAATCTACTCCATAGCCCAGATATCCTTTACCTATTCCTCATTGTTGGACAAGCCCTCCCTCTCAGCTACGACTCTCTTCTTGGTATTCACCTTATATTGGTAGGGTACTCCGCTACGTGTCGTTCCTGATGACGCCAAGATCCTCTTGAGCTAGTCGTCATCCATCAAGATTGGGTCCAAGGATTCCTCCTCCTTTTTCTCTTTATCCTGCCCTTCTTCCATTCCTCCTCTCTCTGCCAGTGCTTCACCCCTTCCCCCATGCACGCAGGGAAGTCTAGTTGTTTGATTCCATTGTCATTACACCTTTTTTATATAGCAGTATCTTGATAGAAGTATAAAATGATCAAATGTACCTTCCTCTGGGTCCTCGTAGGAACTCTTTTTCGACTACACTGTATGAAGTTGTTGTGTCTACCACAAATTCTGTGATAAAGCCTGCCACAATACTGTCAAGCCAAAAGTCGACTGCGCAGGTGAATTTGTTGTTCACCTGCTGCAACTGATGGATCTGTACTGGAGTCCAATCTAGCTGTCGAATCTGGTTTGTCACATGGTTATCCTTTAACCTTAATATCCACTCCTGTAGTAGATGTGAAAAATAACAGAAAAAGACTTCGTGTAAATCCGTAAATACGTATTTATCCAGGTATTTATGCGGTGTGATCCTGGGGTTTCTATTGTCTTTCTGTGCAAAATCTAGCTCTTTAGTTATCAACGAGCCCTCGATTTCTCCTCTCGTGGGGTTCCAAGGTCTCAACATTCTCTTCTAATGGCTCATTGCTCTTTTGTTCTGCTCCTTCGGTTCTTATTCATTCTATCTCATCTACTCAGTCCTCTCTTGTTCCTCTTAACACGTCAACGAAACCATTTATTGGTTATAGAATCCTTCTCAGGTTGTCTAAGTTATTGACCCAAGGTTCATGTCATTCGGTATTCCAACAAAGCCTCTAAACTATCGTCCCTCCTGGTAAACCATAAGGCAACACAAAACCCAGGAGGTACTACGCAGTCTCACCCGAGATAGCTTAAAATGGGTGGTTGTAAGACTTAGGTGTTTACAGCCTAGGACAAAGTAGGGGATAGGGGTTTCTTGATTAAGTCCAGATACCGTGAGTTGTAAGGGAAACTACTTATTCCTTGGAGTCTCATACGTATATCCCATAGTTTAATTTAAGTAAAGTATAAATAGATTCATAACAATGTATTAACTTATTCATCAATCTTAACCATTAATTGCTGAAAGAAAGAAGAGACATGCATACATTCAACATATTACACAATTATTACCATGGTTCACCCCCTCCTGGGATACGTCCACAAAGATTTGGCTCTTGGCTCCTTTATTATGGTAGTTTTGTATTCCTGCACCACGTGCTTACAATTCTCCACAAAACTGGGTAAGATCTATGTGAGGCAAACTAGATCKCACCAGGCTCCGCAGCCTGCGGTCTAATCCTTAGATCTACCTTCCCTCGTATCTCCTTTTCTCAACAAATTACAAAATTGGTTCATACAGATCAACTCTAACAATCACAAGAAATGACGATGACCCCCCCCCTATATGATACTTTCATATCTATATTTATACATTTCGGGCTCTTCAGCCATTTACAAAATATTACCAAAACCCTAACCCTTCTTACGTTAGGTTTTTCTGCCATGCACATGTTGTTCTTCCTCCAGCTGTCACTTTCCTTTGTACACTCTTTCTTGCATGCGTGCATGAGGATCTTTTTCCAGTTGTTACTTCAGTTTTATGCACGCTTTCTTTCCCACGATCATTATTCTTTCCACTCTGGCCTGGTGCCAACAACAAGACTAAGCTTGGAATTGTCATAGTTCTTTGCTTGAATTTGTATATTGACCATCTGGTCACACAATAAAATTGAAGCATTTGAGGAAGACCCCTCATGCAAAGGGGTACATGTCATGCCCCTTGTGGATGGGAAGGATTTGTTGCAATGATATGTTGAGGTTGAGTTGGGAAAGGATGCATTAGTACATCAAATTGTTGGGGGGCCTTTTGTTGGGCCAAAAATTGATGGAACTGATCCTTCTGAGGACACTGATGAGTAGGATGGTCCTCCCCACAAATCACGTAGGGGAACCAAATCTTATTTTTCTCTTTTGTGCCCCCCCTAATTTTTTTGGGTGGGAGTGGTCCCTTGCTTACTGATAGAATTTTTATTTTTGTTCCTCTTCTTCTTTCCTTCAGGTTGTTGAGGATTCTTTGGTTGCATGGATTGCACCAAATTCACCTTGGAGGTATGAGTGGGGACCATATCATCTTGAGCATTAGGACCAATAGTCGAAGGGTGTGACAAAATGGAAATGTGACCTATCTGATTAGCTAATTGGCTCACCATGGCATGGGATACAAAACCCACCACAACATCAGCATGAGGTCCTAGGTTTGGTTTCCTGGGATTTTTAAATGGCCTAGGATCATGTTGGATAATATCATAGAGAGCATCCCATTTATATTGAATCAATTCTAAGTGTTGGGAATTCATGATGGATTTCTCTTTGGTAGCCACCCCGATCATAGCTACATCCTTGGCAATGGGTGATAAGAGATACTTTGTAAACCATTCCATTAGGACATTGTCTAAAATTTGGGTCTTGATCATCTTATGTCTTCTTCTCCACTCATGTGTATTATCAGAAAAATGAATGGAGGTATCTTTTCGTAGATACGTTAATAGCTATGTTCCAATCTCATATCATATGGGAAATTGGTAATGCATTAGAAATGTCATTGCCAAGTAATTAAAACTTTTAAAGGAATATCCTTGTAATTCAATATACCATTTGGCGACACTTCCGATCAGGGATCTCTATAAAATACACATCCTTATGCTATCATTCATTAAGGAATTGGATGATCACCATAAATGATATGCCATTATGTGTGTCGAGGGGTCTTCTCCCAAATTTCTGTCAAATTTGGGCATGTCTGATGGTAGTTTTGCAGGTATGACCAACCATGAAGGTTTATGGGAAATAGAGTAATTTATCAAATGCAACAAATCATGAAAGTCTAATTTTACTAGGAAAGGAAATGATGTATGAGAAAACGAACACTGGGATGAAGATGAGGCTCTCAAAGTCACAGATGAACCTTGTGGTCCCCCTACATTTATGCTGCTAGAGGGTTATGGTGTTCCAGAAGAGTGAGTTCCCCCAGTGATGGTGGCATTCCTAAGAGCATGGTTTCTCCTAGAACTAGACATACCCTCAAGTGGGTTTCCCCCAGGGGTAGGGGTAGACCCAAACAAAAATGTGTTCCCAATACTAGTCCCAAGGAAGAACTTCTCGGGACCGAAGGTATGGATAAAGGGATAGCCTCCCCATTGTGAAAATTTCCCCCCAAAGGATGTGTCCCCAGGGAATGGTGTGCTACCCCATGGGAAATTGAGCCCTTCCAATACATTACTTCCCCTAAAATGACTAGGGACAACCCTAAAACCACTAGGAAAATTCTACCCAAAAGGAAAACCAATATTCGACAACACCAAGCCACTCATAGGAATGGTAGAGGTTGAAGGAATTCCACCTCCCATGTCGAAACCAAGGCTTGGCCTTGCACCGAAAATGACTCCAATTGTGAGTGTTAGACCATATGGGATGGACATAGTAATGCTAGGTATACTAGTGGATGGAAAAGAGGACACATTTGGTTTCCCCCAAATAGAGGGACACGTAGAAATGGGCATAGATGGTTTAGGTCCAATGGTGCTCAAGGATGGTAGAGTGTACATCACCAGGATGGCCCTAGTCCCACTCGCATATGGGCTTGATGGTTTATCCACACTAGAAAAAAGGCTCGACATGGTGTGAGCGTCGTTGAACAAGGAAAAAGGCTGACTAAAAATATCCTTTACCTGGATAAGTACGGGTGCTTCAGGATTAGTCAAAGGAGGGTTAAAGTTGGGTGGAGTACTTTCAACGACCACTTCCACTTCAACCAGACTAGTTTCCTCAAACCAAAGATATGACTTTTCAAATTCACAATCACCTATCTCATGTAGCTTAAGAGGATGTTGTTCCTTCGTGATTGTATTTAGTCCTCATAATCGACAAGACCAACACAATTATTATACCATGGTGAAAATAATATTTGCAAATAAAAACACAATTCAACCTAATGCCAATTTATACTCAGAACCAAAGAGAACACCCCTAACAAATTTAGGACAACAACAAGAAAACCAATGGCATAGGGGGCCTTCCAAAAAACAACCCTCTGGGGGAGATGAAGTCCCCACAAGATTATCTAGCGAAGGTATGAGGAGTAGTTACAATGAGCTATGTGAAACAACCCTGGCTGGTGAAAATACCCTTTATTAAGGTGGGTACCCTCTAGGGTAAAAAAGACTGTGAATGACCAACTACATTAGGTTCTACACATAGTCACCTATGTAGCTACCTAGGAAGGGTCACTAAGGCTACCACCTCATAAGCAATGATCGGGAAAAAAATATTAGGTCCGACCACACATAAGGGCAGGGTAACTAAGCTCGAATCTTCAAAGGCATTAACTCACTTAGAGGCATGGAACCAACAAAACCCCCATATATGTAGTAATCAAAGAGATACTGCAAACACCAAAACAAGAAAATGGGGGTAATATCCCTACTTTCCACAATGTGACCTCATTCTTGAATCCTGTTCTAAAGGAGCTTCTCGACAGAGTTGTTGCAAGAATGGGTTTTACACTCTTTAATTATTTCTAGGTTTCGTTTTGCTGGCCTTGGAGAGTTCACTCTCCAATCCTATTCCAAGGACCTAAACCTATCTAATGTTAGTTTTATAGCAAAGAAAATATTCTAATTGATTTAATTGATTTATCTTTATGAATATTTTCTTATGGTTTTTGTTTATGTCAAAGGTAAAATAGATGAAACTTTTATGGTGTTTTTGACTCTTGACCCAACCAAAGCAATGAAAAGATGTCAATGCAACTGTTAAATTTGATGAATTCTATATATGGGAGGGGAAAGAGATATGTTTCCCTGTAAACTTCACCATGCAACCTCTCAAACACCAAGCAACCATACACTACAAATCTGAACCAAACATTTAACAAGATCTCAAACCAAACACTTTACCAACACAATTTGTCTTTGATGCTTCAAAATCTTGTATACATGAAAATATTTTCTTGTTTATTTTTCCAGGTATGATGCAAAAATTTCATTTACATAAACAATAACACAATCAACAAATGGAAAACTACCAAACGAACAAGAAAAGGGTTGTAGGCAATTGGTAGTGATGCTGAAAACAACACTCCAATGTCTCTACAAGAAACTCAACCCAAAACTCACTTATAAAGGTGGATCTAGTAATGAGCACCAATTGCAAGAGGGAAAACAAACCAAATAAAATAAAAATGGGACACTACCATATCTCATCAGATCTATTAGGTGCACTTACCAACTTCAATGGATCACTAGACAACAAACAAGTGTAAACAATAAATCCAATCATGCCACACAACCACACTTCAAACCGAAATTGAATACAAAAGGTGTGACAAAAGGACTCAACCATAGGCAATATATAAAGGCACATACCAATCAAAAATCCTTGATATCAGAAAAATATGGAAATCCTACAAATTTTAAAGTTTACAGGGGGTGTTGCGCGTCAGATTACCTACAACAAATGACTAGTCACTTGTCACTAGTAGTGCAACAAGAGACACCCTACAATTTTTTTGAAAAAGAGAGATATAACTCAGATCTATCATATATAAGGGATCTAACCTCTTAGGGAGTACCAAGGAAGAAAACAACCAAATCAAAATATAGGATAATAGGAAAGGGATTCTGGACTAGAGGAGAATTAAATATTATTCAACGGTGGAGTCGTTAGTTCTATTATGGAGAAAATCTCATGGGTGGATAGTAAGATCTCCCCAAGACTTCTCTATTGACCCTAGATAGACAGTGGGCTAGATTTATATGGATTTTATTTAGACACAAGTAATTTTATTCACAATTAAACTAAGAACTGGTAGAATGGCATACATTTTCCTGAAGGTTGTCCTTTGTATGTCCTGGTTATTGCAGTCCTGAAGTTCCAACTCCAGTGTCTAAAACCTTCTCCCTGCATACAAGAGACAAGAAATTCCTTCCTACTTATATTCTTAGTGTTAGGATCCTAGATCTAGCTTGGTTCTAGCCTGATCTATGATAAAATAAATCAGATTTGAACTTTCATACATGAAATACAAATATTCATAGGGGAAAAACCAATGATATATTAATTTGAATAATAGAAGTACATTAATACAATTACCTCTTAGGGTTGATGAACTCCTTTTTTCCCCTTGTTATTTTTTCCTCCTTTGTAATTTGTTGGCACTAGGACAAAGTGGAAAGAAGGATGATCGTGGGAAAGAAAACATGCAAAAACTGAAGTAATAGCTGGAGAAAGAACAACATGCGCACATGCAAGAAAGCATGCACAAGGAAAGTGACAGTTGGAGGAAGAAAAACACGTGCACAAGAGGAAGACCTAACATCGGTAGGGTTAGGGTTTTGGTAATACACTGTAAATGGCTAAAGAACCTGATAGATATAAATATAGATATGCAGGTATCATATAGGGTTGGAATTTTTTGTAGTAAGTTTACTATTGTTTTGTAGAGGTTCGGGTTCGTGTAACATTCCATGAGAGTGATGTACGAAGAAATGTGTTATGCAATACTATTATGCACCATTTTTGTAAGATGTTGAGCTAAGAACAAAAGAGAGGAGGTAGATTTGAGGATTAGATCACAGGTTGTGGAGCCTGGTGCGATCTAGTTCGCCTCATATAGATCTGAACCATTAGGAGGATAATTGTAAGCGCAAGGCGTCGAAAATGCATAACTACCATAATAAAAGAGCCAAGAGCCAAATATTTGTGGACGTATCCCATGAGGGGGTGAACCACGATAATATCTGTGTAATGTGATGAATGCATGCATATCTTTACTTTCTTTCAATAGTTAATTGTTATGCTTGATGAATGAGTTAATATATTGTTATGGAATATGATTATGCTATTCAGGAAATAAACTCTGAAATGTACATATGAACTCGTGAGGAATAAGTAGATTGCACTCACAATTCGTAGTACATGGCTTTGGTTAAACCCCTATCTCATACTCAATCCTAGGCTATAAACACTTGAGTCTTACAACCACCCATTTAAAGCTATCTCGGGTGAGACTGCATAGTGCATTCTGTGTACTGTGTTTCCTTCTGGTTTACTAGGAGGAATGATAGTTTTAGAGGATTTGTTGGAAACCCAAATGACATGAACCCTGGGTCAATAAATCATATGGTCAATAGAGAAGAGTAAGTGAATGATAACCAACCAACAAATGGTTCTATTGTCATGTTAATAGGAACAAGAGAGGACTGAGTAGATGAGATAGAGTGAACGAGAAAAGAATGAGTGAAATAAAAGAGAAATGAGCCATTAGAAGGTAATGTTGATACCTTGGAACCCCACAAAAGCAGAAATCAAAGGCTGGTTGAGAACCAAAGAGCTAGATTTTGCACAGAAAGTCAACAGAAACCCTAGAATCACACCTCGCAAATATCTAGATAAATACGTATTTACTGATTTACACGAAGTCTTTTTCTATGATTTTGCGCATCTACTGCAGGAGTGGATCCTAAGGTTGAAGGATAACCATGCGAAAAAATGGATTCGATAGCTAGAGTGGACCTCAATACAACTTGAGCAGTTACAACAAGTGAACAACAAATTCACCTGCACAATAGACTTTTGCTTGACAATATTGTGGCAGGCTTCATCACAGAGTTTGCAGTCGACACAACGAATTCATACAACACATCCGAGCAAGAATTTCTATGCGGACCTTGAGGAAGGTAAATTTGAACACTGTATACTTCTATTAAGATACTTCTATATAAAAAAGTTGTAATGAAAATGGAATCAGACAGCTAGACTTCCTTGCGTGCATGGGGGAAGGGGGGAAGCACTGACAAAGAAAGGATAAATGGAAGGAGGTCAGTATAAAGGCAAGAGGGAGGAGGAATCCTTGGACCTGATCATGATAGATGACGACCAAATCAAGTGGATATTGGTGCCATCAGGAATGACGCGTAGCGAAATACCCTACCAATATAAGGTGAATACCAATAAGAGAGTCGTAGCCGTGAGGGAGGGCTTGGATAGCGATGAGGAAGAGGTAGAGGATCTCTGGGTTGTGGAGAAGATTGAGGAAATACTACACACAACATACGAGAGGAAGACGAGAGGACCAAGAATAGGAGGAGAAGGAAAYCATCCTATCCATATTAATGTCAGTGTGGAACCCATAAACCCATGTGACACCAATACACCAAAGAGAACACCATTGTTTAGACAACCAAAGTTTGGAGGAAGTCCGACARAAGGAAGTACATATACACAAGGAGAAACAACTGGAGGATCCAGTTCAGGAAACCCTAGTAAAGTATCTACACCGTGCAGAGGAGGTAGTAGTTCAATATTCAGAATGGCACATGATCCCACTATCAAATTACTAGAGTTTCGAGGAGAAGCAATAGAAGACCCTGAGAATAAATTGTTCATTTTTGCAAAAATGTGGGAAGCAAAGCAGATCATCGATGAATATACCAAACTTGCGCAACTAGCGATCATGCTAAGAGACTGCACACTAGACTGGTATATGAGTCTAGACACAAACATTACCCCTGGGATGACAAGGACACTGGCCGACATTAAGAAATTATTGATAAATGAGTTACAGAAGTCGATCTCATAGGATCAGTACATGAACGAGATGATTGAAATAAGAGAAAAACCAGGAGAACCTGTATGAGATATTGATCAGAGATTCACGCCACTGAAAGGATAGTTAAAATACCGTATGACCGATATGTAGCATCGACACATGTTTTTCAACTCACTACTCCCACACTTAAAATATCCTTTACGACAACAAAAGTTTCAGACATAGGCAGAGGCTCTGCAAGAAGCCTTACAACTGGAAGAGAAACAGTACCAGCAGATGGACCCATCTATTGAAGAGATGAAGGAGGATTTGAAGAATTTAACATTTCATCTAAACCAGAATAAGAACAAGGAAAAATGAGAAGTCGTTTGGTGCACCACATGTAGGATGGAAGGACACCACAAGAACGAATTCCCAATATTCGCGCAATATATGGAAACATGTATGCTAAACCTAATACCATAGGGAGGATCATGGTGAAAAATATGCAAGAAACAGGGTCACAAACCTTATCACTACACGATGATGCAGAAATACCAGACAATTCCAAAGAATTCATATTGCACCTTTTGTAAGTCAGTGGGACACGAGGAAAAAGATTGTAGAACTATGGAGCTGATGTGAGAAATAAAATCAGACGCATATAAGGTACAGGCCGAAATGATGATTGGGAAAGCAGTGCCATAGTTCAATCAAGCCCCAACCCCATACAACACTGTGCAACAATAGTATAATATGGTGCAACAACCTTACAATAACGTGCAGCCACAGTACAACCTGACACATCCCTAGTACAATACCATGCAGTATAATCAGGCACCACAATATAATGCCTCGAGAGGTGATCGCGCAGGCTACAAAGGAGCAAGACGAGCTAGAGGAGGTTTCAGACGCGGTAGAGGACTAGTCACATGTCACAATTTCCAGGAACCAAGACATTATGCATAGGAATGTCCACTTCCGCCAACGAATTGTATGTATTGTCACGCATTGGACCACGATACAGAGGAATGTCTGACATTACTAGTAACGATTCATGAAAAGAGGAACTAGAACAATTAGAATGTTCAGTGGATTTCATCTTAAGCAAGGGATGATGAACGGAACATCAACATAGTCACTCGTGGAGGAACGAAAATAGGAAATGACGCAGTTGGAAAGGAACTAGCACATAACCAATGGATAAAGAAGAACATTGATCCCATGAAGCGGTTCAACGTGCAAAAGGAAAAGGAGATGCTGCGTCGACTGCACAACAAAGCAAGGAAGCCCCAGAATATGAGATGCCGCCATCACTGGACCATACCAACGAAATGAAACCCAAGGGACAAGTAAGTACCATCAAATACGTTTTGCAATCATGCATAAAAGTGTTAAGTGATCCTTCATCTGTGAAAATATTGCAAAAAATACTAGAAAAATGTAGCAGCGAGACGGAACAAAAGCTAGAACCGAAAATCATCAATCATCTACACACAACAAGAAGAACAAGTAGGGAATTAAGACTAAATGATAACATTGGGGATTTCAATATGGGAGATATTATACTAGACCTAGGATCCGAAGTGAATGTGCTACCAAAGACCACATGACAACGCATGGGAGAACCAACATTGGGATGCTCAACCGTTGAACTAAAACTAGCAAATCAACATAGATTCCTACCAATAGGTAGACTGAAAGGAGTGACAGTAGATATGGATGGAGTGTGCACTAAATTAGACTTTGAAGTCATCAAAATAGTAGATGGCACAACACCTTACCCGACATTTCTTGGTCTAGATTGGGCGTTTGAAAACCAAACCATAATTAACTTGAAAAATAGGAAAATGACATTTGAGTCTGGAGACTACAAGGTCATAGCACCACTGGATCAATCAGAATGGGAGAGGTTCGAAGAACCCACTTTCCCGGACTTAGAAGATATCGGCCAGTTATACAGAACAACTGCACGTGATGAGGATTACGTAAACCCAACTACAGGTAGGGTACTCAGTTGGCAGAGCATTACTTCATGTGCAATAGACTCAGACATCAACTTAGAAAACTAGTAGCAGAGATTACACGAAGTATCCATGAGAAGATGTGAAAGAATAGACCGCAGTAAGGTGGGTAGGCATAGAAATCATAGATCCACCCAGTTTCCACAGACTAAATGGTTTGGAAACATTCTTGACACAATATGAAGACAAAGTATTAGAGAACCAGAGACTACTAGCATTGGATTTAGCACTAAAGGCCACACCCTCAAGATGGTGGGGTGCACACAAGGAGACCATCTCAAACTGGTATCAATGTAAGTGATTACTGTGCATAAGGTTCGGCGCAAAACAGGCATATAACAAACAACATAAATATGAAGGACTAGGGACACCAGCGAAACACTTCGAGGAGTGTAAAACACTGTGGAAAATGACACCACTAGAAGAATGGCCGCATCACTTCATACATACTTTAGAGGGCATACCAGCAAACTAGTATATAGACCAGGAATTGTGCAAAGGAACTATGACATGGATGACATTGCAACAAAACTTTACTGTCACTTTTTCATTCGAGCATGAGAACCCCAACATAGATGCAGCCTTGAAATGGATCAGAGGAGTCATATTCATTAAAGAACCAGAAATAGGACTTATCACAAAAGAACAATAATGGAATAAGCAGACAGTCAAGGAACTTATGTCATGTTACCATGTACAGGAGGAAGCACTAGATAAAGATGATCCACATGTTATTTAGATCGAATAAGTCAAAGGAAAAAGAGATGTGGAAGGACCACCCATAGAATCATAAGTCATTTATGCGCCAATCAAGATAAAGAAATTAAACATCAGGACCACCAAGCAGCCCAAAATGGCTAGCATTGGAGATTACTAGGATGAGCAGACAATAGAAAGCATCACAGAAACTGGTATCAATGTAAGTGATTACTGTGCATAAGGTTCGGCGCAGAACATGCATATAACAAACAACAGAAATATGAAGGACTAGGGACACCAGTGAAACACTTCGAGGAGTGTAAAACACTATGGAAAATGACACCACCAGAGGAATGGCCTCATCACTTCATACATACTTTAGAGGGCATACCAGCAAACTGGTATACAAACCAGGAATTGCGCAAAGGAACTATGACATGGATGACATTGCAACAAAACTTTACTGTCACTTTCTCATTCGAGCATGAGAACCCCAACATAGATGCGGCCCTGAAATGGATCAGAGGAGTCATATTCATTAAAGAACCGGAAATAGGACTTATCATAGAAGAACAACAATGGAATAAGCAGACAGTCAAGGAATTTCTGTCATGTTACCATGTATAGGAGGAAGCACTAGATGAAGATGATCCACGTGATATTCAGATTGAATAAGTCAAAGGAAAAAGAGATGCGGAAGGACCACCCATAGAATCATAATTCATTTATGTGCCAATCAAGATAAAGAAATTAAGCATCAGGACCACCGAGCAGCCCAAAATGGCTAGCATTGGAGATTACTAGGATGAGCAGACAATAGAAAGCATCATGGAATTGTTGCACAAATATAACAGCCTTTTTCCCACAACATTTACAGAGATGAAGGGTATAGACGGAGAATTAGGAGAAATGAAAATACCACTTAGATCTAACGCGAGACCTATTAAACAATGGCCTTACAAACTGAATCCCATATATAAACAAAAAGTTAAAGATGAGATCGATAGGATGCTCGAAGCTAACATCATCGAACCAATCGAGGAATTAGAATGGATAAGCCTGATGGTAGTACAAGACAATAAACAAGGAAGAGGGACCAAGATATGCATCGACTTGAGGAAGTTGAACGATGCATGCCTACATGACCCATTCCCTACACCGTTCACAGATGAAGTGTTAGAGAATGTGAGGGGTCACGAAGCTTACTCATTCACCGATGGATTCTCAGACTACCATCAGATTAAGATAGCACAGGAGGATAGACACAAGACCACGTTTGTGACGGAATGGGGATCTTATCAATACATAGTCATGTTGTTTGGTCTGAAGAATTCACCCGCAATATTATCTAGAGTGGTCATCGCAACATTTAAGGAGTTCATCCACCGGTTTCTCGAAGTATACCTGGAAGATTGGATAGTTTATAGTCTATTAAAAAACCATGTGGAAGTGATACAACTGAGTCTAGAGAGATGTAGACAATGCCAGATATCACTGAATATCAAGAAATTCATATTTGGAACACCATTTGGGATACTATTGGGCCATATAGTATGAAAACGAGGCTTGCTAGTGGATCCGACAAAGATCACAATCATTGTTAACTTACCAGCACAAAAAATGGTCCGCCAACTAAGAGCAACGTTAGGACACACAGGGTACTACAGGAAATTCATCAAAGGATATGCGCAAATCACAAAACCAATGGAAAATTTGTTAAGAAAGGATAAAAAGTATCAATGGAACGACAAGTGTCAACACGGTCTGGATACCTTGAAGGACAAGATGGTTGTTGCATCGATATTAGTATTTCCAAACTGGGAAAAGACATTCCATGTGCATGTAGATTCATTAGTGATAACAGTTGGAGCTATCCCAATGCAACCAAGAGTAGGAGACTTGGATCAACTGATAGTGTTCGCAAGAAAAAACTTATCATACTAAAAACATAATTATAACACGACAGAAAGAGAATGCCTAGCCATGGTCTATGCACTGCAGAAGTTCAAACATTACCTATTGGGGAAACACTTTAAGATGTTTACAAATCACTCAGCCCTGAAATACCTAGTCAACAAGCCAGTGTTGGGGGGGAGAATCTGTTGATGATTATTTCTATTTCAAGAATTTGACTCTGAAGTAATAGTTAAACCAGGAAAATTGAACGTAGGACCTGACCACCTTTCAAGGGTCACAAATGGAGAAGAAATGACGAACTTAAAAGATAACTTTCCAGATGCAGAGTTATTCTCAATACAGATTGTTGATGACTACTTCACAGAGATCATCCAGTACTTGAGTACAGGTACTACACCACAAGAATATACCACTGCACAGAAGAAGAACCTGGTATTCCGCGCAACCGACTATCAACTGATCGCAGGACATCTATACAAGATGGGCGCATATAACATTTTATGAAGATACGTATTAGAGCATGAACAAACAAGAATTATAACAGAAACCCATGAGGGAATGGAAGGAGGTAATTATGCAGGAAAATATACCGCGCAGAAGGTACTACGCATAGGATTATGGTGGACAACGACCCACAGAGACTCGAAAGAGTACTGTCAAAGATGTGATGTTTGTCAAAGGGTAGTCAAACCCAACAGAAGGGATGAGATGCCACTACGACCACAAGTAACATTACATGCATTCGATAAATGGGAAATATACTTAGTGGGACCAATTATCCCACCAACCAAAAGGACAGGGGCAAGATACATTATCACTGCGAGGAAATACCTAACAAGATGGTGAAAGCCGCACCAGTAAAATATTGTAGCGCAGAGACAACTGCACACTTCTTGTTTGAACAAGTAATCACTAGATTTGGGTGCCCAAGAGTTTTTATGGGCGACCAAGGCATTCACTTCATAAACAACACCATCTGCGCGATACTTGAAGAGTTTGAAGTTCATCACCAGAAAATCACACTGTGTCATCCACAGGAAAATGGCACAGTAGAAGCCTTTAACAAAATTATAGAGAATGCACTGACAAAGATCTGTAACGTCAAAAGAGACGAATGGGACCTCAAAGTACCAGCAGTATTATGGGCATATCGAACTACATGAAAAACGTTGACAGGGCACACACCATTCAAACTAGTCTATGGCCAAGAAGCAGTAGTTCCATTGGAAGTTTTAATACCTAGTTTACGCATAGCAGCTATCACACAAATGACAGAACGAGGCGCAATACAGGAAAGACTGAATCAGTTATTGTCACTGGAGGAAGAAATAATATTGGAAGGATTCCATCAACAAGTACAGAAAGCAAGAGACAAATCTTGACATGATTGACACATCAAGAAGAAAACGTTTAAGGAAGGAGATCTAGTATTGCTTTACGACAGTAAATCGTTTCATCACCCGGGGAAGTTGAGAATGCATTGGCTAGACCCATATGAGGTAAAATCCATCACAGACGGAGGAGCTGTAGAGTTAAGAGATTTAACAGGTGCAGACCTCAGAGGAATTATCAATGGGAGCCGACTGAAGCTGTATAAGGACAGTCAACCAGCCACCACATAGTAAAAAAAAAAAAAGGAGACAAGACTAAAAAGCATTCAACACGCCAGAGATATAAAGGCCACATACCATTCAAAACATGAATTCAACGAAGGCAATAACAATGGTCATATCAAAAGGGAAACAAGTGGTAAAAGGAAAGTCGGCGAAAATAGGCTGATAAGATAGCACAAGGCATAATTAAAGCATGACAAGGGCTGATGGGACACCACATTAAATGCGCTAACTGGAGACGAAAAAGAAAGCGTAATGGAAAGTATGAAACTACCACAGATGCATTGAACCCAAAATTATGGTGCATTAAGTTCATAATGGAGGAAGCGTCCTCGACAAGCTTCATGACAAGCCCATACAACACGCGAGAACGAGAGCAACTAGTCTATTCACAAAAGGAGAACAGAGAGAGAAATAGAAGCCAGAACAAATAGAGAGAGACCGTAGAGCTCACTGAAGTCATTTGAACTCAGCAAACGTTTGACAGTCACCACTATGGCACCACTGAAGCCAACAGAACCAAGCCAGACAGCCAAACCGACCAGGGTTCAAACTAGGTCATGAGGACCACTAGAATAAAATGAGCAACAACAGCTAGAGATCGTCGATGTCGATGAGATCCCATCTCCAGAGGTGATACACGTGAACCCTACACCAATACTGGAAGAGATTCAACAACCACAAGCAGAGGCCATGAAAGAGGATACGCTAGAAGCAGCGTAGGAGCCTCAGAACGACGAAGCAAAAACCCAACAGGAAGTGCAACCAGAAAGCACTAAACCAGCCGTGGAAGTGAACAGAATGACATAGAATCTGGGAGCAGGGGTGCAACCAGACAAGTCGTAAGCACCTAGCCTAGGTCAACCAGCAAAGGATACCACTGATACTACCATGGCTTGGACAACATGGCTTACGGGGGAGCAATTGGAAGTTGCTGGAACTTCAAACCAACCACCACAGTAGGAAGACAAAGTTCAGATACCGAGCTCACCTCGCAAGAAAACTGCAGCAGAAATTGTGCCACCACGCATACCATATGGAGTACAGGTAGAAACCCATATACTGGGTCACGTAGGGAAGCTCAAGTATTCTGACCATGACGTATCAGAAAAAACCAAGTACCTAGAACTTGTGTCAAGGTCTTTATGAAGACCATAATCATAAACCAACTTGGAGAAATGATCAGCCAACCACATCATTGAGCATCTGGACTAGACAGAACAAGAATCTTAGGTTTTTTGAAGCTACGACATTTTGGCAGAGGCTAGTACATGACAACATGCATCAAACAACTATTAGTAGTTATGCACAGAGGGGATATAAGGTTGGACAACCTGTCCCCATAACTGTTGAGATTATCGCACATATAACAGGACTACCCATTCGAGGTATGGATCCCGCGCTAATTCTGGACGATAAATCCAAGGAGAAAGCGTTAACAGAGGAAATAAAGAAGAAATGTGGCACTGCCAGGGGAATAAGAGGCATCATAATCAAATGAATAAAAAACATAGCTACACAATTGGGAGAAAAGATCTTAGCCTACAAATTTCTAAGAAAATGCTGCAAAGACGAAGTACTAGCAGGAGTCATCGCAGTTGTATCTCAGTGCGCAAAAGGTACCTCCATGAGCTGGGAGCCATATCTATTGAACTTGTTTCAAGTGAACTGCAAGGATGCGCATGACCAAGGAACAAAATTCCATTACTCATGGCTAATCACCCTAATATCCTTCATGTGATGGCGGGAACCAGAGTACATAATATTTTGTACCAAACCACAGCCAGCGGAGCAAGATATCTATTACTGAGATCTGGGTCACATGACAAGCATAAGAGGGAGAATGAAATCATATTCTAAGCATACCTATAGGACATACAGGAAGCTATCAATCAATCATGGAGAATAACACCAGAGGTTGTCACATGATATGCGGACATCGCCAACTTCTCGGCTACATGACAAACCATGTGGATACAACCAAGGCAGAATCCAGATAAACAATGGCTACCAATGCGCTACTTCATCATAGAGGGTGATATCGATATGGTCATTAATGAATGGCCTGATGAATCGAGGATCCTATCCATTACTTGAGAAGTACCGGAATGAAAAACAAAAGGAGAGGCTACGTAGGCAGAAACATATCCTCCGCAAATCCTAGTGCCCAAGAAATCAAGGACGGGCCAAAGCAAGTCGACTCAAGCAGACGACAGGTCAAAGCAGATAGGGACCCAGAAGGGGAAGAAAGAGAGTACACATCCAACCAATGGACAACATAAACAGGATGAGGGAGCGTAGGAGACCACTCTAAATCCTATCACACAAGAACTAGGGGGAACTAAGAGACCAGTTGTGCAGGCAGTAGGCACGCGTAAGAAATCAAAGGCACAAAGAGCATCCTAGAATATATGATCACAAAGGATGATGGGGAAATGATTTCCAGAATGGTCCAGGATTGCCTAGCAGAAGATTTTGATCACGCAACACATCATAGGGATAAACTGCAAAAAGAATTGGCAGAAATGGGACATTTCCTCAAGAAACTCGAGGAAGTCCAGATAACAAGCAGAAGAAAAGGCATAGAGCCATCAACAATACAGACCAAAGAAAGAGTGGAGGGATAAGAATGAGACCCAATCCTCTCAAGGCCACATGCAAATGCAATGATCTACATCAAACCTAGCATGTTGCGTATGGATGAAATCATGGTACAAACACCATTGAAGGACTTGGACTACATCCAATTGGTCTTGACGTGGATACCATCAAGGGAAATACACAAATTGCAAGTTAGCGTCGACCATGAGATACAGTCTTGGGCACATAAAAATTTAGTCAAGCTACAACAAGAAACAAAGAAGTGGGAAGCACTGGAAAACGTTTGTGAGCAGGCCAAATATGAAACTTAGGAGGAGAAAGAACGCAAGAATGAACTGGAATGAAGAGTAGGAGAAATTTTTGGGAAACTTCCAAGCACTGCACAAGGAAATGAAATCCCAACAGTAGAAAAGATCGACCAGATTTCATAGGCAATTGATCAGTATCAGAAGGAGATCAAGAATCTCTGAGAACAGATCACACCAATCACTCCACCAACAGTGAAGGAGAAAAGGAATCAAGAATAAATAAAGAAACTGTAGGAGATAGAGAAGTAGGTTATCACAACATCTGAATTGTTCGATAAAGCAACACAACTTTGGATAAGACTGGAGGAGGATCCACATATCCAACGCTGGGACAAGGAAGAGGAAAGGATCAATGCAGCGATACAAGAACTCAAGCAGAGACAAAAGACCATACCAATCCTAGAACAAGTCAAAGGAACATAAGAGATGAAGAAGATGCAGGTAAAACTTATCACTGCGCAGACACAAAAAAAGAGCATCAGGCTCAAATAGAACCATTGCAGGAACATGTAGCAGAAGTACTCGCACAGGCAGAAGGAGATAGAACACAGATAGCACAAACCCAGGTAGAATGTGCAGGATTTCTGAGTGATGAAGTGGCAGTTTAGGTAGTGGACACCATTGAGGAGAATACCGCGCAGACACTGACAAAAGCAACAGAGTTGTAGGAAAAGTTCCAGACGATCACCAAGGAGATCGAGGAAGCACAGAAAGATTAGGTGACTCGGGACGAGTCACATGTTAGTGTTGGGAGCCTATTGGCACCTGGACGAAGTGGAAATAAGGATGATCATGGGAAATAAATCGCATACAAACTGAAGTAACAACTGGAGAAAGAACAACACGCATACATGCAAGAAAGCATGCACAAGGAAAGTGATATATGGAGGAAGAACAACACATGCATGGGAGGAAGACCTAATGTCGGTAGGGTTAGGGTTTTGGTAATACACTGTAAATGGCTGAAGATCCCGATAGATATAAATATAGATACACAAGTATCATATAGGGTTGTCATTTTTTGTAGTAAGTTTACTATTGTTTTGTAGAGGTTCAGGTTCTTATAACATTTCATGAGAGTGATGTACGAATGGATGCGTTATGCAATACTATTATGCACTATTTTTGTAAGTTGTTGAGATAAGAACATAAGAGAGGAGGTAGATCTGAGGATTAGATCATAGGTTGTGGATCCTGGTGCGATCTAGTTCGCCTCGTACAAATCCAAACCATTAGGAGGAGAATTGTAAGTGTGTGGCGCCGGAAATGCAGAACTACCATAATAAAAGAGCCAAGAGACAAATATTTGTGGACATAGACCAGGAGGGGGTGAACCATGGTAATATCTATGTAATGTGATGAATGCATGCATATCTTTACTTTCTTTCAACATTTAATTATTATGCTTGATGAATGAGTTAATACATTGTTATGGAATATGATTATGTTGTTCGAGAAATAAACTCTGAAATGTACATATGCACCCGTGAGGAATAAGTAGATTACACTCACAACTCATAGTACATGGATTTGGTTAAACCCCTATATCATATTCAATCCTAGGCTGTAAATACCTAAGTCTTACAACCACCCATTTAAAGCTATGTCGGGTGAGACTGTGCAGTGCATTCTGTGTATTGTGTTGCCTTCTGGTTTACCAGGAGGGCCAATAGTTTTAGAGGCTTTATTGGAAACCCGAATGACATGAACCTTGGGTCAATAACTCAGATGGTCAAGAGAGAAGAGTAATCAAATGATAACCAACCAACACACTTCAACTAAGATAGGAAACCTGAATGCATTGATGTACATGGAGAAGCACCTCTGAATTTTAGCAGCATGTATCTGTAAATGATTCTTCCCTCTCTTGCTCAATATTTATCTTATTTATATAGATTATTGGAAGAGACTTGGGAGAGCTTATATATATTCTAGAGACTAATGGAGACTCGAATGATGTGAGTTACAAGGATCATGCCATGAAGAACCAACTCATCCCTTGCTTTCCTCTTTGAAACTCCATGAATCTTGAAGCTTATAGAGAGTGTCACTTGTTGTGAACTAATGACAAGCGACATGTCACTAGTTTTCCCATAGATGACCAATGACACCCCTCAAAAAATTTCTAAATCTTGAGCTAGGGTTGTGTCTTGGATTTCATCTTCTATTCATAGATGATTTTAGGGGCTAAATTTCGCTCATGGGATAATTTTCCATGGTTTTTCCAAAAAAGAGATTCGTTATTTTAAAAATGATTCACCCAAATTCTATAGGATAAAATTATTTTACCTTAAAAATCGCCAAAAATTTATAAAAACTATATAGAATCCTTAGAAATTTGAATATTTTTACAAAAATATTGCCAATAATTTATAGTTGGCATATGAAGGATTAGTAAGATTCGCCAAGGTTTCTACATTTTAAAATAAATTTCCATCCTTAAAATCATCCCTGCTTCTATTGTGTTCCTCTTTGACCTTGTAAGGTGGAAATTAAGGCTATAACAGTAAGAAACATGGAATAAATTCAAATTTAACAACATAGGTAGAATAAATTTCAACTTGGGAAGCAACATACATAATAATATGGTTGTGCGTAATTTTACATGACCTTTGGTTTGTTCAAAATGAATCTACCTCACTATTGATTGGAAATCAATCAACAATAAAGATTGCCAAAATACATTTTTTTCATTTAAATGCAAAGCTTGTTGATACAAAGTACCGCTACATCAGAACTCTTATCATAAAGGGAATCATTCAAACCAAAGTATTTCCCAATATAAGACTAGACTTCAAGTATCTTCACCAAACCACCTGGAAGTATAAAATTCAGTGTTTCTAAAAGTGACATTTGGATCAAAAGGGGGATTTCTAGTTGTAATGATCCTAAATTTAATGTTAGATTTGGGATTATATTTTAGAGAATAAATGATAATTTTGGATTTATTGTAGATTGACATCTATCACACTCATGTGATTTGTTGTTATGGATTTTGAAAACTAGTTTTAGGGTTAGGTCAAGTAATGAAGAAGGTGAGTTATTTATATTACTTCTACCATATGTGAGGTGATTTTAACCCTTTTGCCTCACATATTTTTATGTAATCTCTTATTTTATGATTCAAATAAAGTTGTTTGTTTGAGAACACTTTTTTTTAAGGACATCATTTCCTATTTATAGGGTACAAGGTCTTAGGTATGTAAATATTCAATACAGTGGTATCTTTAACTCAACCATCTATCATATGAAATTGGGAATGGTAGGTTGGTGATATTTTGTTAGAGTTTCATATATAAACACAAATATAGTTTAACCCATAACTTATCATATCACTATAATAGAGAGAAAACCATAGACAACCACAAGCCATCAACACGACAATGTTAAGATATGTTGTTAGTATCATTAATACTCTAATGATCATTTAGCAAAAATCAGATCATCATTATAAAGCATTAAGAATGATAAAATAAAATATCACCTAGATTGCTTGATATTGTTGGAACACATATATATTTATAAAAACTTTAGACTTTAAATATATTTTATTCTCGTTTAAATAAAAACAACGTGCACTTAAGTCTCACCGTTGATGAAGTCTCACATCTAATCAAATGATCCTAAACTCTTAAAGGTTATGGAGCCGCCTATTCATTAAAGAATCAAATCACTAAAGGTTGATTTCGAAACATCGGGTTTCGGGGTTTCGCAATGCATGACAATTCAACATGTAGTATTTCACAAAGTCCCGATACATGAAATCATGAAATTGTCTCAAGCATTAAATCGTGTTGATTAAGGATTAAAGAACAATTAATGATTAATAAACCTTATCGTGATTTCACATTTCAGGGATCCTAACGTGTAGAAACTATAAATATCCCGAGACTCGAAACCCTGAAATCTTTGAGGTTAATCATGATTAATTAAAATGGTTAAACACGATTAAAATAAATTAATCACGTCGCGATTTCTCATTTCAGAAGTTATAGCTCAAACTGTATAGGATCTCCCGAGAGCCAAAATTCTAAAATTTAATTAACAATAAGTACGATTAGTTGATGCATTAACAATGATTATCTCTTAATTAATCCATCGCCTAATGATGACTTGGATAAATTCAAATTTCGTCTCTGCTTTTTCCGAGAAGGAACCTCCAAAAAATCAATGACATTAATAATGCATTTACAGAAATAATTCCAAATAAGATCTTTGGCCACTGCTTAAATCTTATTCATTAAGGAAAGTAAATACTCCGTCAGTAAAGGTATTGGTTAATCTATACAACTAAAGGAAAAGTGTTTTTGAATTTAGAATTTCATTGTGAGTTTTTACTGAGAAATAAGTTTTCCAGATAAAGGGTTTTACACATTTCCTGTGGCAGATAACAGAGTTCAAAGGCTTGATATCATGGCTCCATGAAAAAAAACTAAAACAACTGGTGAAAGTTCGAGCTAGAATACATATGTCCTCTCCAACACCTCACCCAGAAGCATAGAAACTGTTAAATCCTGGACACAAGTATTCAATATCCTATAGTATGAATTGGTAAATTCCCCAGACGATTCAAGTGACAATGAGAAGGAGGACCTAGCTACCAAATACAAAATTGTTGGCCAATCAGAGTTACATAAGATAGCGATGAGGACTAGGCTCTTGCCTTACAATGATATGATTGGTTGGGCGCTGGATAATGGTGGATATCCCAACCAGAACCATCTTCAATTCGCAAAAGGTCACAATTGGATATTTCTGGCCAAAACATCTACAGGTGATGTACAAATTGTCTCCAACACCAAACTTCATTTAAAATGCCAGTTTCCTATTAGACTTTGAAAAGAAGGAATGTGCCCAATATGGAAAAAAACTTCCCGACTAAATTAAGGACAGGTACTCTCACCCCAAGAATTTCATAGATGAATCCCATGGCGTGTATGCAGTTTCCACTGTTGTGGGTGGGAAATCCCCCTAAGAACTAGCATTAAGGGTTTTGTAATGCATGCAGAAAATGACCTAAAGTCTCCTACATCTTACCAACATCACAATCATAAACCCCATTATTCATATGCAAATACAAGGTTAAAACGATCAAGTTACTGTACCTTATTTTCCGTGTTTGATGTCGATCCTTTAATGTTTGGTCGCTCCTTGACTGCAAATCTCCTCCCAATGCTGACCTGCATTCACAAAAAGACAAACAAATAAATCCACATGCATATGATCTATGAACTAATGGGTTAGATATTTTATCAAAATATAATCAAATTTAAACATTGCAAACCTCATATGGCGGGACGGGAAAAGTACTTCTTTTTATTAATCTCACAAGAGTGACCTTACAATAGTGAGATCGATCATTGCTCCTTGAATCTGGTCCTGGTCTCCTCTTCAACTGTACTCCAACTTCTTTTGTATATGCTTCTCTTCAAACTCTAGTTGCAAAAGGTTGGGACAAAGGGAATGAGAAATTAGGTAAAGTTTATTTACAATTATTTTTCTCCTTTTCAAATGGGACCCCTACCCCTTATTTTATAGGCTATAAAGGGATAGGTATTTGGTCGAGTGACCGGCTATGGGAAGTCAAACGGTTTAGGTAACTTACCCAAAACTATGAGTTTCGTTTGCAACTTTCCATTTTTCATGCTTTTGTAGGTATACGCGGGTTGTAGTGGGACAACCAACGTATACACGGGTGCAGTAATGGAGCAGGGTGCGTGTGCCTTCAAAAAGGGTTTTTTTAAGAAGATTTGTTCAGTAGTGGCTTGGAAAAAGATGTAAAATGAGATGGCTTGATGCCAGGTTAACATATCTGGTGCAATTTAGGGTTATAACAGATGCCCCCTAATGTGTGAGGTCATAAGAGAATATGATGGCCGAAATACATTATCAATCTTCACCAACGTATGGAAAAAGGGAGCCCAGGAACCAGAGTTCAGGAGATGCCATCTACAAAATAAAAATTGTCTCACCGAGGTGGGCATACCCATGCTCGGAATGAAATAAAATCATGTCTTCCAATCAAATACACTACAGATCCATGTCATATAACTATATAACGTGTAGCCGTGAGAAATACACAATGGATCTATATCTCGAAATAAAAAATATATACATGTATAGTATCCATATTCAAGAAGCAAATAAGGCCTGATGTCTAGAGATGAGGCCTTCAAAGCTCAAGCAACAACTTCAAAATCTTCACAACTCGGGTAGGAGTGTAATATGAGTGTATGACTTCGCTACCCAAAGGTCTTCAATGACTTGTCAGGAATGGACTAGAGGATTTTGATGATCAGGCTGAGGGCTTCATGGATTTTGATCAAAGACTTGATTGGACTTTCGGGATGGTTGAGCATGAGAGAAAGAGACAACCTGTAGAGGGGCTGACACAAGCTTGGTAAAAAATTCCCTTGGACAATAGCACGACAAATGATGAGACTCATGTAGCATAATGTTGACATAAGTTCACATTGCAGGAGGTAATGCAAACTCTCCAAATGTTTGGAATAATAACCAAACGAAGGAGGACACAAATTTATGTAGCGAGAACAACTTCCTAAGGTCATATTAAATCCTAGGGCTTGACGAACAAATGAAAGTATGTTCTTTTTCCAAGGGCGACTCGATGTGCTTCCAATAAAAAGAAAATACTTTTCCCTTCCTCTTTTTGGGGTATATTTGATTTTTTTTGTCTTTTTCAATAATTTTGGAAAGCTTGAAAAAGAATAAAAGAATGCTACGTTACAAAGGAGGATCGAGTGTCACAGACATACTAGTTCCAAGTGCACGAAACACATGGATTCTCAGAGAAAAGGGATATATGTAGGAAAAGGACACTTGGGAAAAAATCCTCTGTGGGCCAAGGTGTCAAGACGCAGAGGAAAAGTGCTACAGGGCTTGTGTATAAGGAATGCTTTAGATGGTTCAGTTGAGAGAAACATGGAGCCGACATTAGGCCAAAGACACAAGTATGCAAATGTGATTAATAAGACACACAATGGTAACATCCTTCGATGTAATTTTAACGATCCCAAAGAAGGTAAGCTCGAAGGTTTTTCATATTTAGAGATTTTAAAAAAGCGTAAAAGGAGACTCCGCTGGGGTACCTTTTTCGAAGATAGTCTAGTCGGTTCAAAAAAGGGGTAAACTAGCACTGACTAAATGTCTATTCAAAACCATTTTAATGAGTGTGATAAAGACAATATCACTCGACAATTTTTTCATTTTTAAGGAGTCTGAAAAAAGCTTAACTATGGACTCTGTCAGGAATGTTCTTCTGGACCATTTTAATGAGTGTGAAGGAATAAGGTCACTCGACAATCTTTTCAATTTTAGGGAGTCTGAAAAGAGATTAAATATGGAGTCTGTGGGGGTTCTTTTTTCGTAAATTTAGTCCCTTGGGCCCGAAAAAGGGTTAAAATCATACATGAGAATACTCTTCTAGGGAACCGAAGCTCCTAGAGTATACCTTTGTTCGTACAGTTGACCATCCAGACTAAAAAAGGGGTAAACTACCGTCAGACAAATGTGCCTTCAAATTTTAGTTTAGTGAGCGTGAAGGTCAACAAGGTTGCTTGACAATATTTTCATTTTTAGAGGGTCTGAAAAGGGCTTAAAAGAAGACCCGTTGTGTTTTGGGAGTCCCGAGGGTGAGGTCAAGATGATTTTGCATCATGAAAATGAGGCTCAAACTCATAATCAGGATAAAACTAATAATGACTCCCGAGCCTATAGTCATTAATGACGGCATGGACACCAAAATGCAACCAGGATCTATCTAGGGCATCCATGAAGGGTTAGGCTCTACCACTAAAATACGACACTTCTAAAGAAACAATGATGGTTCTGTGTCGCAATTTAGTGGGATCGATCTTATGGAAAAGAGAAAAAGGCAATGAGGCACAACAAGTGGAGGTGGAATCCTATCTTACGTGCACAAAGTTGGAAAAATGACTTTTTACCAAAAGACCTTGAAAATGACCCAAAACTCCAAACGTTTCCCAATACCCAAAGTAACTCTTATCATAACAATCCATAAGAAACTCCTGAACCATGTTAAATGATTTTTAATATAGAAAAACCGACAAAAGAGTCCAAAAAAATGACAAAAAGGGGCCAAAAAGTCTATAAATAGAAGCTGGCAGCTCATTATCACCATTGTTAATTGAGAAATTGACTGTGGAGCCAAAAACACCCCTTTGTCAAAATAGTTGATTCTGGGAGCTTCGGTGGACAGAACAAACTTCTGATTGGACCAAGTAAGTACATACTAACCCCCCTTGCATCTCAATTCTTCATTTATGCATTTCTTTTAGTTTTTTGAGGGGGCGCTGACCCTTAAAAAGGTTGGCCCTACTTATACGCGGGTTGTCCTATGACAACCCACATGTAGAGAAAATACTTCATGCATGCATACATGACTGTGTGTATTATAGCCCGCATATACCCTCTAAGATGTGGAAAAAATAAACAAATGCAATAGCTAATCTATCCTAAACTTGTAATTTGTAGGATGTATGTTCATTGGAGAGAGAGAGAGAGCATGAGAACATTGATTTTCTAGTTGGTGAGGACCCTGCTGCTACTGCTGTATTGGCTCAATGTGGTCTATTAAAGTTCTTCCAGTGTTCATTCATGTGGGCACAACCCAGGCTACTAAATGCCTTGGTTGATTATTGGCATCCTGACACAGAGGCCTTCATGCTTGAGGGACAGTCATTGAATCCAACGACTGAGGATATTTACTTTCTGATTGGCCTCTCAAGGAGAGGGGAACCAGTCAATTTTCACACGTTTCCCTCTGGGCCTCACAACATAGAAGAGTTGATTGGAATCCATTGTGAAGTTGGTACCGACAAAATGGGCACACAGGTTCCAATAAAGAAGATCCTGAACCTATCACTAAAAGTGATACTTTTTCTTATTGGGCGGATCACTGGATCCGCAGCTCTACATCAGGCTTCCCGGGCACACATGAATTGTGCGGTTCAGTGCTTAAATGCACAAGTTTTTGACTAGAGTACTACTTTACTGGATTTCATGAAATGACAACTTACATAGTGTCTTATGTGGAGGCATAGAAACTTCGGGTTTGGGACTATTCTGTGATCTTTCTTCTTCGAGAGGTTACCTAGTCTTAGTCTGAGGGAGATAGTATGGGGGCGCATAGCCTCTTCTCTAGAAGTATGCAGATGGGTGGAATTTTTGCCGCGATAGGGGGGAGGGAGGACTATTGAGGCCTTTGACGACAAGTTTTTTTACTGGTGGTCTTGGCAGATCCCGACGATAGAGGACTATCCCTATGTTGGAATCGACTTTTCCAAGGACCCTGACATGGGCGTACCTCCCAGAGTGGTGCGAGGGGAGGTAGGTAGATCGGAACCTCACCGCGCTTACTCAGACAGTCCCCATGGAAGAGATCGAGGATCTCCCACCATCTATGTAGACTCGTGTTGTTGGGGTACCATAGACCTGGGTCCAAATTTTTCGACATCTGGCTAATGTCGTTGTTCACTATGACAGGGCCCACAGGGCCCATCCTGAGCTTAGACTAGAATTTTTATGTGTCAAGGGCATCATTTGTATATTTTTTAGGGCATAATCCCTGTGACTCTTTACTGGACACATATTTTTTTGAGGCGCTTACAACCACTTATGTACTTTGGTGCTTTGCGATATATATATGGATTTTTTATCTTTTTGTGTTTTATGGATTACACTTATTTACAAATGTATTTACATGTGTGTGTGTGTGTGTGTTTTCTTACATGTGTGCAATATGCCAATCTAATATATGATTAGCTATTGTATCTATAACATGATTCAATCTCCTAGGAACATGGAGATTCTAATATACATAATGTAATCAAAGCTTTGTTCTAAGAGACGTACCCTAAGGAACCATCGGTGTAGAGTAGGATCATGAACGCGATAGACTCCATTTAACCAAGACACAACCAGCTGAGAGTCTAAATAGAACCAGAGGTGAGAGATACCAAGCGACAAAGCGTCACAAAGCAACTCAATAACTATGCTTTATTTGACGACATTGTTTGTGGTGTCACCTAAACAGATACCTCATGAAGATAGCAACTGGCCCTGATGTGTGAAAATCACCCAAGCTGTGAAGGCAAGCCTCTGAGTGTGCTGGCTAGCATCGTCCGTGAAACCAATGAACACCTCTGATTCACTTGACATCTGCCACAGTGAAAAAGATAACATAAAAAATGACACGTCCATAAAACCAAAAGAAAAACTAAAAAGTAATAGTACAAAGACTATACATATGTTACAAAGAGTCACCCAAGGTGACCCACCTATGAGTAATACTTATTTAGGTAGAGCCCATTTCTAGGCTCTGCCAAAAAAGTTCCCTCAAAATCCACCAGATGGTAAACGCCCTTTCTTAGAACCTCTTTAACGATTAAAGGTCAGAACCACATGGGTTTGAACTTACCTTCCCCCAGGGGGTCCTTATCCTGGTCATAGACCAGGACAAGGTCACCTTTAGAGAAAATTTGAGGACGAATGGACCAATCATAGTGACACTTGATTTTTTTTTTATGAGCTTCGTTAGCTAAGGCCGCATCACAACGCTTCTCATTGAGTTGCTCGAGATATAATAAATGCTCTTCAAGCGGTGAAGTGTCTGGCAATAACTGTACTGCCAAATTTAAATATGGGATCTGGCACTCTATGGAAAATATCGCTTCCAACCCGTAAACGAGTTGAAAAGGTGAGAAATCGGTTGCAGTCTTAAAAGATGTTTGGTAAGCCCATAATGTTGAGTATAACATCAAATGCCAATTTGACTTGGCCAAATTGATCGTTCGTTGTAGAATGGTCTTAAGATTTATTTACAGCTTCCACCTGAGCATTCTCTTGGGGGTAGTAGGGTGATGAATGTTCTTGCCACAACCCAAGATTTGACGTTAACTCAGTCATAATTTTGTTCTGAAAGTGACTGCCATGGTTAGTGACAATCTCTCTTGGGATGTCGAACCTTTCTATTATCTAGTTGAACAAAAAGAGAGTTGTTGTCTCCCCGTTATCTTTAAATGTTGGCATAGATTCGACCCACTTGGTGAAGTAGTATACTACTATGACAATATAGTGGTGCCCCCTTGTTGAAGGGGGGTTTCATGTAGTGTAATCAATCCCCCATTTAGTGAAGGGACCAATGGTAATAATGGGAAACATGGGAGCGGGGTGTTCCCTCATCTTTTGAGAGAAGATCTAACATGGGTGGCACTTCTTGATCGATTCAATACAATATTTGATTAAGGTCGGCCAGAATTAACCGACTTGTAGAAGTTTTTGGGTTGTTTCCAACTCAGACAGATGATCGCCACATGCTCCGGTGTGGTAATCGTTAAGCACGATTTTCGCTTCTTCATGACTGAGGCATCGACAAAGGATGCGGTCTACACATCGACAATACAAAGTGTCTTCGAGTATGATATAGTTATTAGCATGATGGCATATGCAACGAAGCTCATCACGAGAAGCAGAGGTGGGACACTTCAAAGTCTGGAGATAGACAGGCACATCTCCATACCAAGGCTCGGAACACGCGATAGAAAACATGTCTCCTTTGATAGGCGACTCATCGGGTATAACATCACCTGATTCGACCGGAAGTTTCGATATGAGTTCCGTGAAGACCATCGACTTTTTGGATTTCGCCAAAATGAACTCCAAGTCCAATTCCTGGAGGATAACTGTCCATCTACTGATATTTCTGTCGATGACTCGTCGTGTCAATATGTATTGAAATGGGTTCACGACGGCAATGACGGTGGTCTTGCGAAACAAAATGTAATGATGAAACCATTGGACAACACGGACTGCTTCCAACGTAAGTTTTTCAATATGGGAATAATTGAGTTATGTTCTAACTAGGCCTCGGCTCAGGTAATAAATCATGTATTCTAAGAGTAAATCATCCTCCTGAACTAAGACCATACTGATGGTAGACTCCGCAGTGGCCAAGTATAATAGGAAATATTTATTATAATTGGGTGGCCGAAGCAGAGGGGTAGATATGAGGGCGTGTTTCAATGCTGCGAAAGAGTGTTGAGCGGCTTCGTCCCAATGAAAAGGATCATCCTTCTTCAATAAACACATAAAACCCTTTGTGATCTTGACATAGTTTGCGATGAAACACCATAAAAAATTCTCTTTTTCTCTGCAGACTCTAAAGATGAGGTATGGTGCACGGGGGAGGCAATTGAACTATTGCCTCAACCTTTAGAGGATCGACCATGATCCATGTTGTCAAAACTATGAAACCTAACAGATGACCCGATGTGATGCAAAACGGTGCACTTGTTTGGATTCAAGAGGATTCGGTAGTAGAGACAGCATTCAAGGATAAGTCGTAGATGTTTCGGATGATCATCTCTCTTGTGAGATCGTGACGCTAAATCATCGAGATAAGCCTCGACTATGTGTTTGAGGTCGTGGAAAGAAAAAAACATGGCCCGTTGAAATGTAGCTCCAGCATTTTTCAGACCAAAAGGCATCTTACAATAAGCGAATGTACCCCATGGACAAATGAAAGTGGTTTTGTGTTGGTCTTCGGGTTTGATCTGTATCTGATTGTATCCCGAAAAACCATCCATGAATGAAAAGGCCTCGCAACTTGTGCATTCATAGACTATCTAGTCAATAAATGGCATGGGGAAATTATCTTTTGGGCAGGCCTTGTTTAGATCATGGAAGTTTGTACATACGCGAATCATACCCTATTTTTTATTGACTGGCATGGGATTTGACACCCATTGAGTCAATTGGATGAGGTAGATGAAACCAGCTTTAATTAGTTTCTCTACTTCAGCCTTGATAGTTGTTTCTTTCTTAGGATTGACCAGACGAAGCTTATGTCGGATCGGCTTGACATCAGGATAATTCCTGATTTCATGTTTGACGATTCTTGGATCTATGCCTGGCATTTCCTCGTAAGACCAGGAAAACACATCGCATGGTCCATGCAGATTTGAATCTCCTCAGGGGAGCAATCCACTCCGACAAAGATAGTATCCATGATGCCAGGGGTTCTGTAGATGTCAATAGGTATCATTTCATCTATTGTTTCCATATTTCCTTCAACGTAAATAGCGTGCGTTGCCAATGGATTAATAGGACAATATTTATCTCCATTCATAGTCAGAGTGAATTCACCTACTTCAATTCATCTTAACTCTGGGAGAAAGTAGGATCTATGATGAATATCATCCAAGGGTCTATCCGGACTAGTCATTGCCTCAATAATCGCCTTGTCTGAAGGCAAGACCAAGTCTAAAGAATCTGTATCAGCAAGGGAACCTTGAGCCCAAATAGGCTCGAGCACTGGATCTAACTCTTGTGCTGGAGCCGGATCGGAGTCGACAAAATCTCGTTGAATGATCGAGTATGCAACTTCTACCACAGACAAAGGCATGGTCATGCCATGGTGCTCTGTGCCTTCCATTGTAGCTGATGGGGAAGGAAGATTCCATGGATCGTTAAAGTACGTCGTGCGAAACGATGATATTTGAAAATTTTTAGCCCGAGGCTGGTCGGGGATAGCCATCATGTAATGGACATTGTCAGTCGAAGGTGGGTAATATAAAGTACCCATCAAAGGTGGTAAAAAACCAACCCCTACGCTGACGATGTCGGGCTGAGGGTTATCAATCATCGGGACCGTGGAGACTCCCAATGAAGGGTCAGGACGAGAGAAGGATAACTGATCAATGGTCACGATCTGACCCTCATGTGGAAACAACAAGTCCCGAAAAACTGTCACGACCACTGCTTTCATAGCATAGTTCCAACTTCTTCCTAACAAAATATTATAGTCGAGAGATACATCGACCACTTCAACTTCGACGCACCTGGTTTTTCCTCCTAACTGCACAGGGAAAGAGGGAATGATCCCATGTGGTCGAAAAGAATGACCGTCAAAATATGTAAGAAGAGTAGGTGATGGAGACAAAACAGGTTGGTCGATGGCCTTCCAACATGCCAAATACATCACTCATGTCAAGGCACCCGCATCCACCACTGTATGGAAAATATTATGGGTAAACATTTTCGTGGTGTAAGACACTACTATCTGAAAAGCTACGTGATAGGGAAGACAAGGTTTTAAGTCAGTCGTATCAAGCATGATCATTCCTAAATTACAAGTCTCAATAGATCCTAGGGTAGCTAATAGAGCCTTTCTCTGGGAAGGGAAACTCTAGAGGACTTCTAAAGAAGACATCGCACAAGGGGTTTGTGATAAATCCTCCACCACAGAGTAGTTATGGGTGCCCCTTGCATTTGAGTTGTGAGAATATTTCTTGAACACGCCTTTTGGGATGTGGGTCATTGTTTCTCCCAATGCCTTCTCAATCTAGAGAGGAAGAGGTGGGTTGTCAGCTTTTTTACCCTTCTCAGAGGTGCTTGGCTTTCCATAATCGTGTGCTCTAGTCGATATATAGGAATCACCTTTAATCATATACAAATTTGTGGACAAAGGATTACTCTAATACATAGGGGGTCCTTGGCTACCCTCTTCCAAGCTCGAGGAGGCTTGAGTTATATTTTTCCTGTGTGGAAACGGGTTCATTAACACGACAGGTTGTTGTTGTGCCAATAACATCCGGGCCTCTGCAAGCTGAGGGCACTGATGGGTCGGGTGGTCTTCCTTGCAAAGATTACAAGGATACTTTGACTTCTTCTTTTTAGTGTCGCCCTCGATAGAACTATTGGTGGGTTTCTTATCCCCCTTACCCTTATTTCATTGTTTATTCTTTTTGTCAGGTTTCTAGTGTTAGAAAAATAGGTCCGCAAAGTAATAAAATAAAACAAATGTGGACTAAGATGCTATCCAACGAACAATATTAGTCCAAAACCAGAGGAGCAAGTGGCATGAAAAGTTTATTAAGAAGAACCACTTCCAACCTGGTGATTTGTCTTTGTTGTTTGAATCCCGATTTAAAACCTTCAAAGGAAAACTTACCACTCGGTGGTTGGGTCCTTACGAGGTAGTCACCATGTATGAAAGTGGGGCTATGAAAATTAAAACAATTGACAATGGAGAAGTGTCCTTCGTAGTAAATGGACACTGACTCAAAATTTATCACAGATCCACTTCCAAAGAAGATTTTCTACAGTTCATGTCAATTGACAAGGCATTGGCCTTAGTAGAAGGGGAATTAACCCCTTGTTCTTGAATGTTTTTCTAAATTTTCGACTGTACATATGTAAATAATTTTGAAGTATGTTGATAGAAAATTATAGATATTTTTGTAGGTATTTATTTCACTAGGAGTAGACATTTTCAAGGAGATATAAAGGAAGGATTTTTCTTCAAAATATTGCTATATTTGAACCTTGTTGTCTGCTAAGCATCAATTGAATAATGATTTGTTGTAATTAGCTGCATTTTTGCAAAGATTTCCATCTTATTTTTCTCAAGGCATCTTTAATATCAGCTTCTCTTAAACCTTCACCACTAGATATAAAATAAAACAGAAGATACACAATACAATAGAGACACAGATTTACATGGTTCACCCAATGTGGGCTACGTCCACCAGAGAAATTGTCAGGTCCTTCCTTTATTATTATCCAGCAAATGAAGGGATACAACCTACAACAAAACCCATTGTAACTTCCTCTTATTTTTCTCATAGTCTCCTCTCTCATAATACAATACTCGCCATAATGCATAGTCACAATACATTTCCCTCATAACAAAGGGTTGCCTTCGAGGGAGAAAAACCCTAACATAATTTCTACCATTAGATCTGTGACCTTATAATGAATGGTCCAGATTTACAATGAAATTACAATATACATTTACAAGGCATTTTTTCTTTCAGGGGCCCACTTTCCCCTGAACCCCCCAGCTGGGGGAATAGCCCCCCCAGACCCCGCAGAGGGGGTACCCCCCTCTACACTCCCCCGCGTGGAAGAGTGTACATACTTCTAGGGTTTAAAGTCTTCATGGGGTATAAACATGGCTGAAAAACACAAGACCTCTAAATCAGGAAGATAATCAGGCTCCACAACCAATAATCTCCCACTTGGAGCTTGGTCTCAAGAACTCCACCGCTGTTGTATATGCTGGAATCTGAACCTTCTTGGACCTGGAAAATTTCTCAGCTTCATATTCATTCTTGAAGACCAACTGAAACTGAGCAGGAACTTAGTTTCTCTCTGGTTACTCCCTTTGTTAACATGTCTGCAGGATTCTAGATAATGTGTATCTTTTCCAACTTCAAATGTCCATCTTCCAAGGTGGATCGTATGAAGTGGTACCTCAACTGTATATTCTTAGTCTTCAAATGGAAGGATGATTTCTTTGCAAGATGAATTTCACTCTCACTATCACAGTACAACCTGTTATTCTCCTGCTTCTTTCCCAATTCCTCCATAAACCTTTGTAACCAAATCGTCTCTTTACTAGCCTTTGTAGCAACAACATACTCTACCTCTATTGTTGAAAGTTCAACAACCTTTTTCAGTTTCAAAATCCAACTTACTGTTGTTCCACCTATAGTAAAAACATACCATGTGGTGCTCCTCCTGTTGTCTTTATCACCTACCATATCTAAATCAACATATCCCCGTAGAAAAGTGTTTGAACCTCCAAAACAATAATGCATGATTAGAAGTACCTCTCAAATACCTGAGAATCCACTTTACTGCCTCCCAATGTTCTTTACCTAGATTGTTCATATACCTTCTCACAACTCCCACTGCATGTGCAATATTTGGTCTTGTGCAAACCATTGCATACATCAAGCTGCCAATTGTTGATGAATAAGGGACCCTGGACATGTATTCTAGCTCCTCCTATGTCTTGGGACACATTTCCTTAGTTAATTTGAAATGGTTGGCCAAAGGTGTACTAACTATTTTTTCATTCTTCATTCTAAACCTCTCCAACACCTTCTCTGTGTACTCACCCTGAGACAATGTCAATTTGTGATTTTTTCTATCTCTTGTTATTCTCATGCCAAGGATTTTCTTTACAGCACCCAAATCCTTCATCACAAATGAATTGGCTAATTTCTTCTTGAGCACATTTATATCCTGCATATTAGACCCTGCAACAAGCATGCCATCTACATACAATAAAAAGATAATATAGCTTCTATTTTCTAGCCTTTTAAAATAAGCACGGTGATCAGAATGACATCTACTATAACCCTGTTCTGTCATAAACCTGTCAAACTTCAAATACCACTGCCTTGGATCTTTCTTTAGGCCATATATTCTCTTCTTCAACCTGCATACCAAATTCTCCTTCCCTTTGACCTCATACCCTTGTGGTTGCTGCATATAAATCTCTTCCTCCAAATCCCCATGGAGAAAAGTTGTTTTTACATCTAACTGATCAAGATGCAAATCTTCTACTTCCACGAGACTCAAAATAGTCCTAATTGAAGTCATTTTAACAATAGGAGAAAATATTTCATCAAAATCTATACCTTTTTTTTGTGCAAACCCCTTTACAACAAGTCTAGCCTTGTACCGCTTTTCTCCTCCATCTTCTTCCTTCAACCTGTAAACCCATTTATTTTGCAATGCTCTTTTTCCCACAGGAAACTGAACCAAGTCCCAAGTCTGGTTATTTTCCAAGGAATCCATTTCCTCTTTCTTGCCTTGATCCAACTTCTTTTTGGTGTCTACCTGCATTGCCTCTTCATAACATTATGGTTCACCAGAATCAGTCAACAATAAATAATACAATGAAGGAGAGAATCATTCAGGGGGTATACTAAACCTGGTAGATTTTCTAACAACACTTGCAAGTGTTTGAGGTACCTACTGCTCCTGTTGTTGTACATTTTGATTTTCAAGTTCCTTTGGAATTTATTTTTCAGTGATCTCATCAAGCACTGTGTATTCTTGTTTTTATTCTTCATGTTTATTTCCCTGCAACTGGTCTTTGTACATGACCTTCTCATTGAATATGACATCTCTACTCCTAATGATTTTGTTATTTTCATAATCCCATAAGTGATAACCAAAATCATTAACACTGTATCCAATAAAGGTACACTTCTTGGATTTAGACTCAAGCTTTGTTCAATTTTCTTTATCAATATGGACAAATGCTTCACAACCTAAAGTTTTCAAAAAATAATAGTTTACCTTTTTTCCTGTCCATTCCTCCTCTGGAATTCTACCATACAAAGAGCTTGAAGGTCCTCTATTTATTAATTAAACAACAGTATCTACAACATCTTCCTAGAACTGTAAGGGAAAACCAGCATGCAATCTCATACTCCTTGCACGCTCCATGATTTTCCTGTTCATCCTTTATGACACGCCATTTTCTTGTGGTGTTCTTGGAACTATCTTCTCTCTACAAATCCCATGGTATGAACAGTAATCATCAAAATCCTTGTTGCAATATTCACCTCCATTATCTGATCCGAGACACTTCAAAATTTTTCCTGTCTCATTCTCAACCAAAGCTTTCCATTTCTTAAAAATATCAAAAACATCATATTTTTGTCAAATGCAATAAACCCAAGTTTTTCTAGTTTCATCATCAATAAAAGTAACATAATAACGAGAGCCGCCAAGAGATGATACCTAAGCCGGTCCCCATACATATGTAGGCACAAGCTTTAACCTTTCATTCTTCTTTTCTTTTCTGACTCTAAGAAATCTGACTCTCTTTTGTTTTCCATAAACACAATGCTCATAGAAGTCCAAATCAATTTGTTTAAGATCTGGCAACAAATTTATTTTTTGAAGTATCTGCATCCCCTTCTCACTCATGTGTCCAAGCCTATGATGCCATAGTGTTGTATCCACTCATGTAGAAGCTAAAGAGATAGAAGAGTCAGTACTACCAGTACATAAATACAATGTACCTACCTTCTCTCCTTTTGCTATCACCAATGATCCTTTGATGACCTTCCACGTCTTATTTGTAAATATGGATATACAACCTTCACTTGAAAACTGCCCTGTTGAAATTAGATTTTTTCTTAAATTTGGAAAATGTATTACCTCTTTCAACAACCATTGGTTTCCATTGCGTTGCTTTATTTTTACCTTTCCCATTCCAACAATTCTACATGGTGTATCATTACCCAAATGAACCTTTCCAAAATCACCTTAAACATAATCTAAAAAATGTTTCCTATGGGGTGTGGCATGAAATGAAGCCCCTGAATCTACTACCCAAGACTCAGAAATGTTATCTATAGAAAGAATCAAAGCATCTTGTAACACATCACCTGTTACATTTTCTCCCTGATTTCTCTCCTGCAGTCCATCTCTTTGTTTCTTTGGAGCTCTGTAATCTTTCTTCAAATGTCCTTTCTTCCCACAATTCCATCACTCTATATTTCCAAGTCTGGATTTGGATCTTCCCTTCCTATAATTCCCGCGGTTTCTTGAGCCCTTTCCTCTATCCTTTTGTCCTCCCCTATTCTCCATGTTCAACGCATTACCTGATGTCTCACCTGTTCTTTTTCGTCGCATTTCCTCACTAAGGATAACACCAACAACATCATCAAATTTTAAAGTATTTGAACTAGAAACAAAGTTACTTACAGCCATGACCAAGTCGTTCCAGCTTTATGGCAATGAGCACAAGATTAGAAGATCCCTAACCTCATCATTAAAGTCCACTTTTATAGAACTCAGTTGATTAGTAACCATATTAAATTCATTTAAATGATCTGCAACAGACCCACCTTATGACATCTTCACATTAAATAATCTCTTCATTAGAAATACCTTATTGGATGCCGAGGGTTTTTCATACAGTTTAGCCAACACACCCATCAGATCCTTCATTGTATTTTCTTTCAAAATATTGAAATCCATCGACGCTACTAGGCTCAGCCGTATTGTTCCTAGAGCCTTTCTGTCAAGAATCTCCCATTCTTCATCCTTCATGGTCGTCGGCTTCTTTGCTACTCCGCCCAATGGTAGGAATAGATCCTTCTAATATAAATAATATTCTATCTACATGTTCCATAACTGATAGTTTTGGTCGTTAAATTTCTTGACCCTAAACTTTCCATCTTCCGACAATGCTCCCACTCGAACTAGGAACCATATTTTCCTGCGAGTTACCTTTCTCTCTGATACCAGTTGTTAGAAAAACAGGACTGCGTAGAAATAAAGTAAAAAAAATGCAGAAACAAAACACAAAATATAGATAATACAATAGAGACACAAATTTACGTGGTTCACCCAATGTGGGCTACGTCCACCAGAGAAATTGCCAGATCCTTCCTTTATTACTATCCAGCAAATGAAGGGATACAACTTATAGAAAAACCCGTTGTAACTTCCTCTTCTTTATTTCACAGTCTCCTCTCTCAGAATACAATACTCTCCATAATTCATAGCCGCAATACATTTCCCTCATAAAAGAGGGTTTCCTTCTAGGGAGAAAAACACTAACATAATTTCCACCGTTAGATCTGCGACCTTATAATGAACGGTTCAGATTTACAATGAAATTAAAATATACATTTACAAGGAATTTTTTCCTTCGGGGGACACTACCCCCAAACCCCCGCCGCGGGCCTGCTTTCCCCCAAACCCCCCAGCCAGAGGGATAGCCCCCCCGGACCCCGCAGAGGGGGTACCCCCTCTCTGCACTCCCCCACG
>SNQJ01S0004358.1:177637-200207 GCA_010110895.2 Picea sitchensis
GGTCACTTTGCCCACTTTCCTTATTTTAGGGTTAACCCACTTCTAATTTCTCCATTAAATTTATTATTGAAATAATTTATTTTGTATTCACTTTGAATTATAATACACTCATCACTTCACTTTATTATTTACCTTTTAAAATCCTTAAACCACTTTGACTACTTTGACCTTTTGGGGCTTCTATATGACATATGAGGGTCCTCCAACTTCATAAGGCCATACCTCTCAAACTGTGAGGAGTTATGTGACATTCCACATACCACCATAAATGGAATGACATGTAATATCCATATAGAATAGTATTACCTGAAAATATATCAAAACTCATACTGTTATCCATCAAACAAACTTGAGTCCATTACCCAAACCTAGGTTCTCCAAATTCTCATGGCCATAAATCTCTAACCATGAGGAGTTATGTGGCGTTCCACATACCACCAGAAATGGCATGACAAAAAATATCCATCTAGGATAGTTTCACTGAAAAATTCACTGACCTTCATCTCATTATTCCACAAATAAGCATGGGTTCTCTAACCATACTTCTAGGATAAATCAATCCAGAAAGCATCTTCCCGTGATGGATTTCACCATAAGGGGACCACTTTGGAGTTCATCCATTTGTACTTATTATCAACCATGACAAGACAATAATGAGTCATATTTACATCAAACAAACATGGGTCCATTACCCAAACCTTTGTGCTACTAGAATTCACTACCGTACTTTCTCCAAGGGTTGGCATCAGTCACTAAGGGCTGAAATCAATCTACAATATCACTCTCCAATAGTTGACATCAATGACAACCAACAATCCATACCAACTATCCATCAACCTAAGCCAATTGTCTGACAATCCCCCCCTTTGGCATTGATGGCAACACCAACATTGATGGAAACACTTAGTCATGATAACATTCATGCTTATACTCTTTATCAATGTTTCTATCTCTCCCCCTTTGACATCAATGGAAAATGGTATCTCCCTTTGGGGCTGCTCCCCCTGTCTATGTGCCTTTGATTTTTCTTTGTGTTTATAATCCTCTAATTACTCTCTTTCCCTTCATATTAATAATATATCCCCCTTTGATAAAGGGTATCACTCTGAAGTCATATCGCTCATTCTTTCCTTGTGACAATCGCTCCCCTTAGAAACATGCCTCTATGCTCTCTCTCCAAGCATTTACCTTTTGCATCTGATTAATCTCTCCCCCTTTGTCCTATTTATGGTGCTTCCTCATGTACATCTAAGACATATAAGATAAGCATTCAAAAGTATTCATTTTGGAGTAGAAATTATTTCTAGTCTCTGGCGAAGATACTCAAGGGCTTCCCATGGAAGCAGTTTTGTAAAGATGTATGCCACTTGTTCTTTTGTTCTCACATATTCAACTCTAATGTTCTTTTCTGCAACCCATTCCCATAGAAAGTGATACTTGATTGGAATGTGCTTCATATTGGAGTTCATCATCAGGTTTTTGAGATACTGATGGTGCTTGTATTATCACAATAGATTGGAATGGTCTCATCATAGTCAACCTATATATCTGTCAAAGTTTGTTTCATCCAAAGAGCCTGTGTACAACATGATGTTGTTGCAATATATTATGCCTCGGTTTTAGATAAAGATACCGATGAGTGTTTCTTTCTTATCCATGATACTAAACACTCACCCAAGTAGAACGTTGCTCCATTGGTGCTTCATTGGTCATCAATACAACCTGCCCAATCTGCATCTGTGTAGGCCATAAGTGATAGATCATTTCCTTTTGGATACCATAATCCAAACTCTTATGTTCCTTTGAGATATCTGAAAATCCTCTTCACTGCTAATACATTTGATTCCTTTGTTGCTGCTTGAAATCATGCCACCTGTCCAACTGCATGCATTACATCTGGTATGGATGTTGTCACATATAGTAAGTTACCAATCATTGACCTACATTACCTCTAGTCTGTAGACTTTGAATCATCATCTTTTCTCAACTTGCAACTGGTTTTCATAGGAGTGGTAACTGGTTTGTAATATTCCATTCCGAACCTCTTTAGCATTTCTCTGATATACTTAGTTAGAGAAATAAAAATTCTTTGGTTTCTTTGACATATATGAAGACCCAAAAATAAGGATAGTCCTCCAAGTAATGAAATTTCAAATTCATTTTGCATATCCTTTGCAAATTTATGGCTTAACCTGTCATTAGCACTTCCAAAACAATATCATCAACACAAATTTCAATTAATAAAATATTACCTTGAGTTACCTTGATGTATAGGTTGTTGTCTATGCTTCCTTTCCATAGTTCGTAGGGAGTTTTGCCATTGTTGTTTTTGAAAATTACTCTGTTTTGAATGTGAACTGATGTATGCACTGCATGTGTCCAAAACATATCTGTCAATTTGGAATCCATTAGCATTGTTCCAGTCATTTCCTGTGTAATTATCATCCATTATGATAATGTTCATTTTTCTTTGAACCACTCTCTGAACCAATCTATGAATCCATTATGTCGTCCACTATCATATATCTATCCAAATATGCTAATTGTTCTTATGAATCCATCTCTATTCATACTGTCCAATACTCTACTTGCGCAATTGTCCATAATGTTGACCCATTTATCACTATACTATCATGAAGTCTTGATTAATCTATCAAACTGTACTTCTGCTAACTGATTGCTCTGAATCTGTCTTCTCAAACTCGGCAAGCTGCTCGAAGGATGGTTCTTTGGTCTGTCAAAGCTATCGCATAGACTCCCCCTGTCTAATATTCATATTACTTGGGAGTCTCTAATCCGGATGGATCAGAACAATTCCTGCTCTGATGTGTATTCATCATCATCTTCATTGGTAGATTCATCATCATCTTCATTGGTAGATTCATTATCTCTCTGAGCTCTGACTTATTTCTTTCTATCTGTGGATTCATATTTCACTACAATGCCTAAAAGTACAATATATTGAACCTGTTCCATATTTACCTGTCCTTCCTTTCTTTCAGTTATTTTCCAAACCTTTTGTATCTGACATCTTTCCTTTTCTCTTTAGAATTTTCTTCATCTCGTTTTATTTCCAATATTGCGATCTCTGGTACCTGGTTTTTGTTCACCTATTCTTCTTGTTTTCTTATCCATACTTTCTTATATCTGATATCAATATTCTCTTTCATGGAAGTATCGATCATGCTTCTACAATCACTGGCTATGTGTCCATAGTTATGTTTCAGGATAAATTTGTGAGTGCAATCGGGCTATGTGTCCATAGTTGTTTCAGATAAATTTGTGAGTGCGGGACATTGCATCATCTCCCTAGATCCACTGATCTAGAACAAACAAGACAGACACTACTCTTTCCTAGATCTAGACTATTGAATGAACTAAGAGAAATGTGGATAGTGACATACCTTATGAACTTCCTTTAAATCTTTGTTTTTCCCTGTCTACTGATTGGTTTGTGTCATTCAATCACAACAAGCATAAACCAATTGAAGTACAAGAAAATTAATATATTCACTACCTAGTCTATACATGTGATCAAGGGAATCATGTAATAAGATGAAATCATCATTATGGGAAAGGGACATATTCATGTATTGGAATTAACCTAAAGAGAAATATACAACCCGGAAACATGTCATAGATCTCCTTTCAATGGCTTCTAGTTCCACACACACACTGCTCATGCATGAAGAAAATCAACCACTTATGATGACCTTGTTGTTGTCTCTATCTGCTGCATCTTCAATTCTCCATACAATCATGTATCACTTCCAATAGATATCTCAAGCTTCCCAACTTAACCCTTTCTCTTCCATGAGTATTCTAACAATTTATGTAGAATAGGTTAGTTTCTAGGATAAGAATGATCCCAATAACTGAATTCCAGTCAATAAATCCACATTCAATAATTAACTCATCTTTATAGAAGATTCCTTCTAGAAGTCTCGAGAATCTTAGCTTTTTCCTTTGTAAAGATAATCAAGACTCCCCGGTAATGATTACAAGTGCAGTTCGACTTAGTCGACGTTCTCGCGAGAATGAAGGGGATTCCCGCTAAGAGTATATATGCGTACCAACATCTCCTCAAAAAATACGACTTCAAAATAGATAAGAGCAAACTCTTTCGTGAAGGAGTTCTTTAATGAGGAGTTTGATTTGCTATTATCATAACATCACCATGTCATCATCACAATGACCAAATTTACGGATAACAGAATGCCCCCAAAACCGAGAGTGGAACTAGTTACAGTCGATAGACTTTGTAAACCGCATGTGTGTGTCAAGAACCAAAAGTACCATCTAATTAGAGACCCGCAAACATCCAAGCACCAGCAGAAAATCATATGTATCAAATATGAGGTAGGTATCTCTACGCTCGGGATCATAGACTGATGATGTCATAACCAAAAGTCATGGCCACCAATCATACACCGTGGATCCATGCAATCATAATGTAGCACGTTCACCTAAATACATCAGGATCTCAGGTGGATAGCCAATCAAGATAGCCAATTTAAACATAAATAATAAAGGGATCTATGTGTCACAAATAATACATACCCATCGCAACCTGGATCACAAAGATATTATCCAGGTTCTTCAATCTCATCACCCCAAAAGTATGAGTCCAATTCATGGGATTACATGTGTTGAAGTCTAATATGGTAGAAACCACTTTATTACCGGCCATTGATGTATACCGCTAACAAGTGCGAGGAAATCACCATTAATGTCAATGACTCCTAAGGTACTATAGTAAAATCCATTGACTGAATAAATGAGTTGATGTTTAACACTCGATGGAATTCCTTCGATCGAGGTCAATGATGTAAACCTAATTTCGAAAAGTTGAAACTTGTCATTGAGGCATGTAAGCTTCAAGGTACTAAATGATTTCTAAGTTTTGACTCCTGATAATGTGCTGAAGTCGACAGAAAAACTCGGCCACAGAGGGTCTTTGATGTATCCCCCATCGACGACATAAATGAGTAACTGAGTTTGATGGTGAAACAGAGCATGTATCTATTGGACTTTGGACACAGTGGGAAGGTCAATAATAAAGTGAAAGGATAACCCAGATGGTCAATTCCAATAGAGGTTTCAAATGGACAACTCTTTGAACATATGGATTCATTAATGACTAACGATTTGGCAGTATTGAATAAAAAACGATACATGGAAAGACCTTGTAATCGAATCAATGAGAGACAAATGGATTTCCCAAACCAACTTCTTCGGATGACGAATAGGGTGTCATGTTCAAGAGCTACACTTAGCTACTAACTCAAAGATGAAACATATCCCTTTCCCAAATTTTCCACCATTTCGGGTGTTCCTTTATTTTGATCGTATTGAAGAGGATCACATATGCTTGTTGATATAAGCTCATCCTTCGACGAGTCCCCGGAGTATTTTTAACTAACCCTAACAAGGAGTGGTTCAATCCTACATCATCGGTCTCACACGTTTGTTTAACGAGTCCGTAGATAGAAAACTCGGTTTTTCAAGATTATAGAGTTTGAAAACACTTAAAGAGAATTCCAAAATGACATTTTTCCTAAATAGTCCAATGAGACCGAAAAAAAAAAGGGTTAAACTATCACTCAGAGGATGCATAAGTTCAAATACCTTAACGAGCGTGAAAATATAAGGTCGCTCGGCAATCTTTCATGTTTAGGGAGTCGTGAAAGGAGCTTAAAGTCAACTTGGGGGTTCCCTTTTCGTGTAATCACATCGAGCTTGGAAAAGAGATAAAACAACGCCGATCACGCTCTAAGTTTTCACAAGTGCTAGAACGGATAAAGGCACTTGAGGTTTTAGATCAAAACCATAGAAACCAAATCAACACATCATAATTTCAAAAATTTTCAATCCATAACGCCTCATAGGTGCGCCCAGAATCATTTTACCCACTTTTCTCGTGATTAGTAATTAGGGTAAAATAACGTAATAAATATGAAAAAACCCACCTTCACTATGGTAAAAAGTAAATAAACAATTTTACAACTCATTTTACCATATGTTTTATCTATTCACCATTTTAGTGCAAAAATTTCAATTTTACCTCCAATCTTCACCGCCAATTTCCGGGAGCCAGTCATTTAAACCGCTCATCAAAAAAAGTACCCGATCCTTGCCATGGCCTGTCTTTAAGGATTTTAATGGTTAAAATTAAGTTTTTGGTCGAGTCTTGAAACCCTATGCGCAGGGATTCTAGGCCACCCATACCTGCCTCATGAAGTCCTTATTCTTGTATGGTTTACAGGTGCGGAACCAGACTGCATTATAACTTTCATGAATCCACAAGCAGAGTCAAAATTTTGCATAATGTTTTGACCAATAAACCAATTTTCTCATATTTCAAGATTACTACCACTTTATATGATTGCCATGCATGTTAATAATCACACAATGGTGCTGAATGGAGGGAACGAGAGCACAAAGAAGACAATTCCAATATCATCCTCAAACCATTGCTGTTTTAAGATATTGTGGTCTCCTAAAGTATTTCCTTATACCGGGCATGAGAGCCCAGGCTCGATTGTTGGAACATTTAGTCCGATGTGGATCCTGATCAGCAGGTCTTTAATGTTGGTATTCACATTAATGATTGATATCGAGATATCTACTGACCGGATTGTCAAGACAGTGGTTCACATCGGGCTTTGACTGGAATCTAAGAGTATTTGAAATGAGCCGTAGTATTGCGCATGACAGGCCCTATATCGAATCACGGATGGAAGGTGTCCATTTGGGAGTGGACTGATATCACTGCACTCATACTCTCTACCATAGCTCGATGGAGGGAAGGTTCCGACATGGCCTCTACAGAAGCTATTTTCGCAGATGTTTCAGAGTGTGTCGATTCCGGTCTTCAACCGGTCGACGCAGTGTTACTTAACCTCAAGAAACAGCTAAGCAAATGCAGGCGTGGCAATTTAAAGCAGTTTGGTTATGGATCGCTGTCGGTGTCCTTTCCGCTAGAGGGTTCCAGAGATATAGGCTTCGTGAAGATTGGCTCTTCTAGGTCCTGTGGACCCAAGGATGTTACGATGGTGCAATCTCATGACTAGACATGTGACAGGACCAATCATCAAATATGACAATATTTTCTTCGACTGGCTTCAAGGCCACGTTTTGATGATAGAGGATTATGCGAGCGTCGGCTTGGACTTTCGAGGTGATCCCGACCTTTCCCTCCCTGAAGACAATACCTAGCCATTGGTAAGAAGTACATCAACTTTTTAACCTTTTTAGATGTTTTTGTATTTTCATCATATTAAATGTTTTTGGTTTTGGTTTTATAAAATCATCCAAAGACTAACACCAAAATTTTCCGATAACACGATGTGGGGCATACAGACAAGCTTCTGGTGAGCTCTCCCTGCTCACCGTCGAGGAGAAGCAGCAGCTCCATTCCCCCGGTATGTCGAGGACTACCTTACAATGGAGCAAAACCTAGAGGGTTTGAAAACAAACATCCCAGACATCCTGATAAACGAGATTCTGAGGCGTTATTAGCACCACACCATAGGTGTGTCTGGTTCAATCAGCTGACTACTTCATAGGGTAGCACATGCAGTATTATTCTATTGTGAACAACATCCTTGATGCCATTTTGTAGAAGCCATGATCTTCCATTTTTGATATTTTGATCTTCGACTCATTTTGTAAAACAAATTTTGATCGCGGATATATATACATGGTTCCTACCATCTTATTTGACATTTGTATACATTTTAATGTGTTTAATTTGTATAAGTGATTTAAATGCCTATAAAATACATAATTAGCTAACGATCCGGCCAATGTGTATTAAGACTTCGTAATGTTGATATTCTATATGATCAAAATGTCTTCCAAGGCTTAACCAAATATACTCTTAATAATGTAGGACTTCTAATAGAATAGACATTACTTAGCTGTAGCAATTCAATTAGCCACGTAGTCAAGTCGCGACAAACCAAATGACGAATTCCAAGAGAGATAAGATCAACCAATAACTCAATAACAACACTATACTCATGTATTGTTATTGCCCCTACACATACAATCTTGTAAATATATACTGCTGGTTGGGCATGATATCCCAAAGGGCACCTAGGTTCCGAAAGTACCACGTATAGCACCATCTACAAGCCAATATAAGGTAGCTTAATAATTCCTAATATCCAAGTAACCAAACACAATGTAATTGTAAGGGTAGAGACCAAATAACGCTAAACTCAAAGCTGCGCACCACACACACTCGCAGATGATACATAAAAATAAAAGTATCGCCATGCAATAAAATGACTTATGCATAAAATTCTTTTGGCACAACCCATTTCGTTCGCCAAGGTACCCTATCATAATCCACTAGCTCATATTCCCCCTTTGCTAAAAATTTGAACAAATGTAAGGCCCACGCCACATTGGTTCGAATTTCCCACTTCCTATTACATTTATCTTGTCTATAGAAGAACAAGATCTCCTTTAGAGAAGACATTAATGAGGGCTTTGATTTACGTTTATTACATCGCGCTCACCAAGTTTTTCGGCTTCTATTATAAGAGTATTACCGGGTGAGTTTCCATCTAATCGCGATCAAATACAATAGACGCCTCTTCCGCAGTTAGGTAAGAGTCACTACTAAAGACGGTATCTCGCATTCTATTGGTATAATGGCTTCCATGCCATAAAACTAATCGAAAAGGTGTGAATCCCGTGGCGGACTTAACAGATAAACCGATATGCCCACAATGCCGAAAATAACATTGTGGTGCCAGCCTAGTCTTATGGGAATTCCTATCATCCGTCAATCATAGTGGATGAGAACTTTATTGATGGCTTCAACCTATTCATTAGCCTCAGGATAAAAAGGTGTTGAGCTATCATGACGAAGCCCAACTTCTCGCTAGTTCATAGACATCATGTTATTTCTAAAATGACTACCATGATCGCGAACGATAGCCTAAGGAACACCAAAACGAAAGGGGATGGCATGGTTAAAAAGAATAAGGCCTAGCCTTCCCAAGATTTAACGTCTAAGATCGCCGGCCCACTTTGTGAAATAATCAATGCCCATAATAATGTAACCATGCCCCCGACCGAAAGAGGGTGACATGTCATGAAGTCACTGCCCCATTTAGCAAAAGGACCTACCAGACTTATAGGATGAAGGGCGATGGATCGACCTTCGATTATAAGTCCGGGTGCATGACACACTTCCAACAGCAGAATGCGCCAATGAATAGGAAGGCCGTAACCCGCGACGTGAAGATCTTCCGAAAGCAAAAGAGCATACCTGCATATGACCACCACATGCTCCCTCTGGTCGATAGTCATTCAAAGCTTTCTAAGCTTTGTCAAAATTCAAACAACACCGAAAGATTTGGGAAATAATGCCTCGACGGTAAAGAGTAACACCGAGGATAATATAATGATGCGCTTAGTAACGGACACGACGCCGCTCATTACCTGACAAAGTAGGTCGAAAGTTTGAGTTTGAGATATATAATGATATCTCCATACCAAATATCGCCGGTAATCATAAGGAAAAAGTGACTCGTCAGGTAAAGAATCAACTGCTACATTTCGGTGGCGCGGTGGGAAAATCAAATTAACTCGGCTAAGACTAGGGGATTCTTCGACGGCACGATCGACTCCAAGTCAACTCCTCGAGAATAAATAACTAATTTGGAGTATTTGCCTCCCAGCAATTGACGTATCAATATGTGTTGCATGGGTTACAGTGCGAAATCACTGCAGTCTTCCGCTGAATATATATAATGTCGGAATCGTTGGACAACGTAAACAGCTTCCAACGCCAACTTCTCAACATGTTGGTACCTTGATTCGCGTGGATGATAGAATTTTACTCAAGTAATAGATAACATGTTCATCGTGGTCATCATCCTCCTCGAACGAGGACCATACCAATGGTATACTCCTGACGCAGCTAGATAAAGAAAGTAATCTCAACCATAACCGGGAAAAGAAGAGGAGATTTTGTGAGGGACAATTTAAAGCTTCAAAGGCATTGTTAGCAACCCTATCCCGCATTAAACTCAATCTTTCTTTAAAAGACGTGTAAACCACGAGTAATCTCGACGTAGTTTGGTATGAACTGATGAAGAAAGTTTGCTTTCCCCTGCAAATCCTTTGTAACTAGCGTAAAGAAGGAGGAGGAGGTAGATTAAGAATTGCCTCGACCTTGATAGGATCAACCCGTATCCCATGGCGTGAAACAACGAAACCGAGGAGACGCAATCGTAGAATTCTACGTTAAAAACACATTTATGAGGGTTTGGGCGAATGCAATAGAATCGACAAAGAACGAAAATCGCTCGCTGATGAGGATCGAATTCTACGAAGAGTGAGCCGCAAATCAACCAAAATAGGCTGAAATCAATATGCTTCTGATATCGCGAAATGCTTAAGACATAAGATGTTGGAACAGAGAATTCAAGGTCCTTCGACCTAAAGGGAGTTTCCTCGAGATGAAAATTCCCTGCTGACAAATAAAAGTTGTTTTATGTTATCCCTCGGAGCTATATTGATTTGATTATAAAATAAAAATCCATCCATGAGGGAAAGATTTCACTATCGGCCGCCGAATGCATTTGGTCAACGAAATGTGTTGGGAAGTTTTCTTTTGGACAAGCTTGGTTGATATCCCGATAATCAACGAAAACGCGAATACTACCACCCTTATTATCAATCGGCATCATTGACACCCACCGCCAACAATGCCACGATAAATAAAGTCGGCTTTTAAGGAGTTTTTCAACTCGTTTACAGTTGTCACTTACATGGATGGATTGTGACGGAGGCGCTAGTCGAACCTATTTGGCCCGGTGGTATGTCTTAATTTCGTGGACCACAATAGAAGGGTCAATACCCAGCATCTCTTTATAACTCCATGCAAAATGTCGCATAATTCTTTAAACAAGGAAGCATAGGTGACAATTTCGTCGGGAGTACACGAAGCTCCAATATGAACGCTCTCGACGGTTCCGTGCTCAATGAAATATTTATGGGTATCGTGGGTGAAATGTCACTAAGGTTCCCTCTGCAAACACATCTCATGTAGATCCAGGAACATTCGTAATAACAAAAACGGTCGACGGAGTCAAAATCCACAGGAATTTCAAGAGTTTTTTTTCCAGGAAGAGGATGGAACAAGGATGTCCATCATCCCAAGGGTTGTCATCCAAGACGGACATGATCATCACGTCAGTTGGAAAAACAACACGAAAGGATCAAGAGACAACTCCTCACAAGAAGAAGTAGTATGGTTCACCAATTGAATATCTTGGTACGGATCTCAACTGTGACTTAATCCATTAACGTCAACAAATGGTCTCTAGGATCGTGGATTATCCAAGGGTCGGCAGTATTACTGAAGTCTGGGCGAGTCACGTAGAGATCATGTTAATATACGCAACCAATCTGGCTTGGAATATTGGGTGGTGGTGGTATGGGAAAGTACCCATCAATGATCTTAATCTTTTAGAAGACCGACGCCAAAATTCTCATAACCCGGTGCGTTTAAGGTGAATGGTACATTTCCAAGACATCGGCATTAAAGAAAGCAGTTGATCAACCGCGACTCACTTTGCCTCGTGAGGAAAACGAGGACACCGGAAAAGGGTTGGACACGACATGCATAGAATCAATCTAACCGCCCAAGTAGAAGATTATAATCTAGAGGTGTATCAAAACTTCCACTTCCACTTACGTGGATGGTCTTGCCTTCAAGAGTAACAGTCAACGCCGGAAGAACAATCGTATAAGGTTTAAAACCTGATCCATTGAAGGCTTTCAAAGCATTTTGTGATTCCGTTAACGTGGAGAGCCAATGGTTTCCAACAAGAAAAAGACATTACGCACGAAGAGTAACTCTTCATCACGATCGTCCGAAAATGATCTCATAGTCGGCCACCACAACTCCTCGTATTTGAAACGCAAGTCGTAGGAGGAATCCTTCGAATATGATCTTCCAAGTTAAATACTATCAAATTCGAACCGTAGGATCAATTCCACCTATCGCTTCAACAGAGCCCTTCACAGCAGACAAGACCGGAGGACTTCGAGGGCGACATCACCGTAGGGTGCTTGGGCCAGACCTTCGACAATGCTATAGTTCCGGCTGCCCCAGTACGAGGATTGAATGTTGACTTACCACACCTTTGGGAGGTCGTAAAACTATATCAAGACTTGGTATTTCGAGCATGAAGAGGACCATTTGTAGGTGGATTTGGTGGAGAAGGTTGTACCAAATTGGGAGGTAAATCGCCGCCTTCTCCTTAGAAGGAGTATAGTCTTTAGCTCTAGTGGTAAGTGTAACATTGTTCTTCGTGGAATCACCGCACATCAAAAACATAGGACTGTGTAGAGGAAGATGGTTGGTCATGGATTACCAACGGCCTCAAGGTTGAGATGGGGAAGGGTTGAGACAAGACATCCGGTGTAGAATGTTTCGCTCCTGAAGGAACTTGTTAACCTCAGAACATCTCGGACAATCCTTCATGTAGAGATCATCACTACGTATAGGCAAGTAGCTGGCGCTTTATCCCTACTATCACCGAGGTGATTTGTCTGCTCATTGAGATTATTGTTTCTACTCCTCCTTATTCTTTGCCTCTCCCTTTCTAGATTCTGGTCTTACCAAATGGCCAGATCGAACAACGCTCACTTCATAAGTTTTACCAAATGGAGGAGCAGGAGATGGAGCACTTGTACATTAGAAGAATTGGACTTCGGGGTTGTAGTGGGAATGGAATGTGAGTGGCTATGAATAGAACCAATCGGCTGGACCATCAGCTGCATGTGAGGCATCCAGAGCAATAGAGGTAGTAGAAGTACCAGGACGAGATCGTGCAAGAATCATACAAGGTCTCTACTAATAAATCCAGATCGAGATTTCAAGATCGCTAATAGCCCCGCTTTCCGCTGACAACACCGGCCCATAAGTAAATGTATTTTCCAATTTTGTTTACAAAAAACTTGGTAAAACCATCACAAGTAACTGATCGTGGAGTTCAAGTTTAATGAGACGCCGCCTTCACGCCACTCATGAATATGGATCGTAAATATCGCGTCTGAAGCTTATTTGAAGTTGAGGTCAAAATATCGGCCCAAAAGATCGTAACGAATTCCAGAATCGGTAGTGTGTGAGAAAAGCCATTGCAAGGGTGTTGAAATCGAAAAGAAACCTCGTGGTAATTCAATGTACAACTTCACAGCAGCCCCATAAGAGTTCGTTGAAAAAGACGTAGCCTAATGGAGTCATCCATCAACGAAGTAGATGAACACCACAAGTGGAAAGTCATGACATGATTTATTTGGTCCTCTCCCCGCCTTCCCACTCAATTTGGGAATGTCTGGCTTTTGAAGCTTCGCAGTGAATAGCGTGCCATTGGGAGAGTGACTTAATAGGATCATTGAGAATCCCCGACAACCGGGCAGATCCAAAGTAGCGAAAAGGAAATTGCCGATTCACTTGTGGATACTGCACTTTGGGGGCGTAAGCTCCCGCTTCTGTAGTCCAAGGACCAGACGCTTTCCCGTGAGTGAATATCCAGGCCTATTCGGTGGTGGTTGAATCGGATAGTAACCCCAAGGATTTTGACCTTGAGTTTGGGTTGAGTGGTTTGACCAACCCCGATAGGATTAGTCACCCCCTCGGATATGAAGTTAATCAGTAGGGGATTTCGTTTCCCCAAGATTTTGAGGAAAGTTTCAGCTAAGTTGATCTCCTAACATCACAATGTAGGAGGTATATTTTGTCCTAAAGGTGAGGTTGGTCCCCCATTAAAGGGACTTCACCTCCAGTTGTGTACAAATCATAGTCGTAGTCACCGTGTTATGTCCCGAAAAGGGAAAAGGAAACGGAATTGTTCTACTTTGTCCACCGACAGGAATTTATACATTAGGGGCAACGGTCGGGATAGTGCCACTAGGATTAGTACTGGGAGGGAAAAATCGAGGAGGGAGGTCGGATGAAACCGGGAATAGGATGCCCAGAAACTCCAGGACCACTTGAGAGCCAGCAGGAGTTTGTGCGGGCTTTGGATGAGAAACATTCAACGATGGATTCAGCTCATGGTAACCAGGAGGTAAATTACGATTAGCCTCAGGAGTTCTCTTTGGGTATTGATAGGAGGAAGAGTGGTAGCAGTAATTCCGGTTTGAAAACTCATAGTATTAGCAAGGTGGGCCATCTCCCCGAGGGAAGAACAAAATGATAAGAGGTAGTCTCGTGTCCTCGTGCAGGAGGACACGTGGGAGGGTTGATGATTTCTTAGATGTGGGATTCGCATCAAATAAGACTCGCTGAAATCACCCCACTCAAGAAGGATCTTGGCCCACCAAGACCGTGAGAAGGCTCCAAAGAATTGATTCCAGATGGGAAGATCTTCACCCGTAAGATGAAACCGGCCTCGAAGTCTCGCTCTCACCACTCATCAATGCGATAATTCTCTATAGTATTTGAGATTTGAAATTCGGCAAGAGGATCAGTAGTTTTGATTTGTGGAGGTGGTGTAAAACTTCGGGACATCACTTATGTCCGCTGTAGAGTAACAAGAGGGATTTCACCCGGACGTAAGTCCTCGGGTACCCCGTGTCAGAGGTGAAAAGTTGGTTGTGAAGCTTTCCTGGATGTTCCTGAGACAAACCCTTTGCATCCCACGTGGAATGTCGGGGAGCACTGTAAATGAGTACAAACTCCCCAACTAAAAATCCTATGGTCGAATTACTTAGAAAACAACAACATACACTAGTAAACAAAACCTAGAAAGCAACACCAAGAAAACAAAACCTTCAATATCGGGCCACCTAAAGGCATGAAACCAACGCTGTAAACCACTATCTAGAAGGGCTGGCTAGAGGGAAAATTTACTTGACGACTGGCTAATAGACCCTACCGGTGCAAGCTTCCAATGTTTAATTGTGGATTTACTCCAAGGAGCCCTCGGAGTGGAATGGATCACCGCCGATTCCGTGTAACCATGGAGACTTTCCACAAATAATTGGGTAAGAACCTAGAGAGAAAGGCCAATAAGGATACCACAGACAATGTAGTACCACCTGGGAACAATACACCATCCACACTTGTGCTGCGGTATCGGTCTCAACCAACTCAAAGGTTTCCACTCATAATTGTAAGTATACCTCGGAGTGACCCCCAAAATACATGCAATATCTACACCAAAACCAACAAATCAGGGTGAGTAAATCTGCCAATATCAATGTGACCTAATGTTTGACCCTTTGTGTTAGAAGGGCTTCCCAGACAATATGCGTACAATGGAATTTTTACACTCCCTCTATCTCAAGATGTTATTGTGTGTTTTGAGATTTTGAGTGTCTCTTCCTACTCCAAAGCACCACCCTAGCTAAATGTTGCGTAAAAGAGCCCCGCTACTGATCAATTTTTAATATTGGCAATGTCAAATGGTTTTTGTTTACTCACAGGTAACGGAAAGGAAACTCAATGATGTGTGACTTTGACTCAATCAATGCAAGGATATGATGAAATGTAATCTTTTCATTCGAGCGAATCCTAGCTATGGGAGAGAGAAAACAATTCCTAAACCAAACCCAATTACTTATAGCAGAACGCTACCAATTTCCTTGATGCCAATACAAATAATCATGTATCAATGAACAATGGCTAGATGTCTTTTTCAAAACTTTAATACTTTACAATTTTGATTTTCAATGGTTTTTCAATGGTAAAACAAAGATCTTGAAAGAAAACATGTAGCTCACTTTCCAAGAAGAACTCTAATGAATGAGAAAAGAAACCAAATTATAAAGACCCAAATAAACAACCCAATCCAATACTTTCAATGAAAGCAGCAAAAACAAAACAAACCAAAAGATCTCTTAATGTAAATGAAAAATTGTCCTTTTGGACCAACAAGTACAGAGAAACATCAAAAAATTAAATTCCAATCAATCACCCATTCTCGAACCAACACGCACATTCAACTCCAAGAATCGTGAGAGAAGAAAAAATGCCAATAAAGGCTAAGAGATGAAAGTCAAGTGACCAAAGTAAGAACAAACCTAGAAAACCTAGATCAGGTCTAGCAAGAAAAAGAAAGCAAAATATAGGTACAAGAAACAAAGAGTCAAAAAGACCTAAATCAACCCTATTGAGCTATGGTATAAAGTCGAACTTGGATTCCAAAAATTTCACAAAACTCTGCAGGGCTAGCTTGGGACACAAAGTATGAAAAGTGCATGGTTCTCGTAGCCACTTCAATGCGTAATGTGAACTCTCGACTGAATATATATAAGCAAGGTGTGAACTATAAAGGTTCTCACAGGCTGCTAATGGGCAAAGTGCGAGAATCAAACCAATGGTACCTTTGTGAAAACAGCAAAATCAAACCTGCTTTTGGGACCTGTAAGGTCACTCGGTATCCCGAGGACTCATAGATTTACAAATCAAAAAGGCAACCGTGAGCAATGGCCACAGAAAGTCCAAAAAACCAAAAAGACAAAAGGGGATTCTGGGTTATATTCCCCAGCGGAGTCACCAACTTTTTTTTAGGATTAATCCGTAAATGAGGACACAAACTGATCTCCCTAGATCCAAATAGATCTAGAACAAAACAAGACATAATACTACTCTTTCCTAGATCTAGACTATTGAACTAACTAAGAGAATGGATAGTGGACATACCTTATGAACGCTTCCTCCTTAAATCTCGTTGTTCCTTGCTCCGCTTCGATGCTCTCATGCCGTCCAATCACAACAGTACAAAACAATCAAAGTACAAGCAAATTAATATATTCAATACCTAGTCTATAAGCATGTGATCAAGGAATTACAATAAGATGACATCATCATTATGGGAAAGGGACATATTCATGTATTAAATTAACTAAAAGAGAAATATACAACCCGGAAATTGATGTTGTAGATCTCCTTTCAATGGTTTCTAGTTCCATATCAATAATAATTTCAAGCCATGCATGAAGAAAATCAACTACTTTATGATGACCTTGTTGTTGTTCCCTATCCAATGTAGCATCACTTATCCATACAATCATGTATCAATTCTCCAATAGATATCTCAATCTTGCCAACTTCTTTCCATGAGTATTCTACTGAATTCTAAGAGAGAATAGGTTAGCTGTTGTGGATAAGAATGATCCCAATAAATTTGGAATGCCAACTTTTGAATAACCATTCGACATTAACTCACCTTCTAGAAGATTCCTTCTAGAAGGTTCGAGAATTCATCTTTCCCTTGTAAAAGATGTCCGCACTCGGGTAATGATTACAGCAGCAAGAAGTTCGCAGACTCCTACTCTGAATGCAACTCATGAAATGAAGGATCTCCCAAGCAGAGTATATATATGCAGCCCGCTAACATCTTCAAAACATGATTTTTGAAAATAGATAAGAGCAACCCTTTTCAGGAAGGAGTTCTTTAATGAGGAGTTTGATTTGTTATTATCATAACATCACCATGTCATCATCACAACGACCAAAATAGTGGATAACAGTTATGAAATTTGTAACATCTCCAATGTTACATGTAAACCACATAGGCACGGTATGATTGAACATTTAGTTTATAATCCCCACCCACAACTGCGTCCAGTTAGTACAATAAAAAATGACCATAAAATAAACTTTGTCATACCCTGGAGTGAATGATATTCTTTGTGAAGTAGTCCTTCTAAATTTTTTCCTCGACCGACGCGATCAATGCATTGAAGCTTCGTGCTTTGAACTTGATGGTATTCTTGAAGATGTATCTTCAATGGTTTTCTTAGATTCTCGTTGACCATGATTCCTTCCTTTCAAGATCACAGATAACTCTTTTATTTCTCTGCTCTTTCTTTCTAGCAACGAGTTCTCTCTCTCTCTCATTCTCACAACCATGTGGATGTTTCTGCCTTCAATGTTCTTGTTGAGCTTTGACTATCGGACTCTTAGTGTGACAACTTCCTCTTCAATATTCTCAACCTCTTCTTCTTTCTTCATTATCTGAGACTTCATGACCTCTTATGTTCTCTTTGCTTCTTCAAGTTGGATTTTCAATGTAATTATTTCTTCTTCCAGTCTTCTCTCTTCTTGACCAAACTCTTCCTCAATTTGGTTTAAGTCATTGGTTCTTTTCTTGAGATGATTCATCAGTATATTTTCTCTCTTTTACGCTTCTTTCTTTTGTGCTACTATGTTGGCTTCTAAACATTTCTTTTGATATTCTAGAGTTTCTTCAATTCTTCTAGCCTCTTCTAGCTGAGCTCTTAAGTTCTTGATGACCTTCTTATCCTTTTCAGAACCTTGAACACTTTGCTTTTGCTTCATCAATTCTTTCTTGGATGACTTATTTTCTTCTCTTTCTTTCCTTAGATATTTAATTGCATTAATCAATTTTTCTTTGTAATCAACTTATGCTTCATCATACTCTTCATCATACTCTTCCTCTTCTGAATTTGTCTGACATAATGAGCATCTTTCTTCTTGTTCTGTATCTGCATCTTCATTGGCATTTTTTGAATCTGCGATGGGTGAATAATATATGTCATGTAACTTATCCCAAAGCTCTTTGTCTGATGAGCATTTACCAACCTTTTCTCTTACAAGTTTAGGTAATCCTTCCCAGATGAAATCCATTGCTATTTTGTTATTCTTCTTCAATTCCTTCTTGGTTGCAATCTTTTCCCTTTTTGAACTATCATATCCTATAACAACTGATAGCCAAATATAATGTCCCTGTGCATGTAAAAATACTTTCGTCCTTCTGCTCCATATGTCATACTTAAAACCATTCTAACCATTAAACATTGGTACTCCATTCTCAAAATAATCCACGATCTCCTTCCAGTGGTTAAAATATTTCCTGGAGGAACCTCACTCTGATACCAATTGTTGGATTACTAAGAGGGGGGATGAATTCAGTAATAGATAAATATAATCCTTTTTAACCATATAATCCAAGTTTTATATCAATGTAGCATTATCATCCAATAAATACAGAGTAAATAAGCAATGAACAAATGAAAAATCATACACATACACAGTAAACCAATGTTTTATATGGAAACTCAAAGTGGGAGAAAACTACATAATTCTTTTTCTTATATGTCTTGAAGAATTACATTCATTGGAAGCACCAACTTCCTTTGTTTTCTAGCTGCAACTGGAAGGAGGTTCGAACCCCCTAGTTTCTCAGGCTACAACCTGAGGGAAGGTCCAACTCCCCAATTATCTGGTACAACCCCTTATGTTCTCCAGATACAACCGGAAGGTGGATACAACCACCTATCCTTGTCCCATACAACCTCCCTGACTTACAAGTAGAATTATGGAACCACTGTCACACTATCACTATGAGATATATTGTTGTAAACATGTACCAATCAACCTGTACCAAACAACCTATACCAATAACCTGAACCATGCATCAACCATGCATCAACCTGTAATCAACCTGTACCATAAACAAGTTCATAAACCATGCACCAACTTGTACCAATAAACTAAACCATGCATCAACCTGTACCTCAACCTGCAATCAACTTGTACCATAAACAAGTGCATCAACCATGCACCAACCTGTACCAACCAACCTGTAATCAACCTGTACCATAAAAAATTACATCAACCATGCACCAACCTGTACCTCAACCTGTACCAACCTGTACCAATCATGTATCAACTACTCATCAACTATGAATCATCAATATGTACCAACATCATCAACTATACATGTCATGTATGTGCCAACTCATCAACTACTTGTCTCAACCATGTACCCGACATGTACCTCAACCAAATTCCCTCATCAATTTCATCATCCAAATCTGATTTGTAACTTTGTAATAGAACTAGTGTATATGATCACATTCCTGCAAACCTTCCTTAACTTTAACAACAAGAGACTAGCATTTTCATCAAAATTTTCTTTAGTCTCACATGCCTAGTTTTCGATTAGTCAACAACCCTAACTTGAAATAATCATAACTTTGTACCTATAATGAATAAAAATCTGAAACTGATACAAAAAGTTCTTCAGTGTGTTTTATACAATTCCTCCAGGTGTCACTACTTGGAGCCTCTCAAAAAAGGAGTTATAGCAAAAATGGCATACCTTGTTGAATTATGGCTTATTCTAGAGAGAGACCTTATAGAGAGTGCCCTGCACAGAATATTTATTGAATCGATCTGAAACTTAGAAAGCATCATCAAAAGAATTTATCCTTCCTTGAATTTCAGCCTTCTTTGTTGGTATGTTTTCAGGTAGATGTGATTGTCATTGATGGAAAGATTAGAGTATGCAACAATGGAAAAACAAGGACAACATAAGCTCAGAAGAGATAGTGTAGAGGTGCACGAAGAGTGCAAGAGTGTGCTTGTTTATTTGATGGAAAACAGGCAGGCAAGGAAGATCAACAGCGCAGGGATAATTGCATGGAAATATTAGAAGTGTAAACTCCATTTTGGAGTTTCGGATACCGGACATTGGAGGAGTCAAGGAAGCTACTCACGACAAGAATGTCAAAACGACAAAATGCAAAACGCCGGAATACGTTGATCTGACTCTATTTCGGATTCCTGGATACCGGGAGTTGAAGTGTCGAAACACTTCACCACAGGAGTGACGAAATGTCGAAACGGCGAAATGCGAAACGCCAAAATCCCGAAATAGGCACATAAACAAAGAGTTTTGCAGATCGGGAAATAACTCCATTTCAGAGTTTTGGATACTGGAAGTTGGAAGAGTCAAGACTCCTCATCATCAGGAGTCCCAAAATCGTGAAATGCAAAACGTCGAAATCCTAGAAGAAGGAGGACAGTTTTAGCTACCAGGAGTTGGAAGAGTCAAGACTCTTCATCATCAGGAGTCCCAAAATCATGAAATGCGAAACACCGAAATCCTGGAAGAAGGAGGATATTTTTGGATACCAGGAGTTGGAAGAGTCAAGACTCTTCATCATCAGGAGTCCCAGAATCACAAAATGTGAAACACCGAAATCCCAAAAGAAGGAGAATAGTTTTGGATATCAGGATATGGAGGAATTAAGATCCGAGACTCTTCATCATAGGAGTCCTGAAGTGTCAAAACGTGAAATTGCGAAATGAAGTTTTTGAATAAGGCTGTGGTCACAGCTAGCGGTCACATCATCGAAGAACTGTAGAGAAGAGTTCGAAGAGTTAATCTCCTTTTTCGGATTTTCGGGGATCGCGACTTGGAGAGTCAAGATGCCTCGCAACAGGAATTTGCGACATGTGAAATCGTGAAATGCCAAAATACAAAATGCCGAAATGATCGAAGCTAGTCCATCTAAGCTCCTTTCTCGGAGTTTCAGAGATCACGACTTCAATATTCGAGAAACCTCACAATAGGATTGTCGAATTTCCGAAATGTCGAAATGAGAAACACGCTTTAGCTCAGCCTGTGGTCACAGCCATTGGTCACATCGGTGGAAGATGGAGGAAGGAGCTAGTGCAGACAAGCTCCATTTTAGAGTTTGGTGGATCGGGACATGGAGAGTAACGAAATATTCACCACGGAGATCCCGAAATGCTGAAGTGCGAAATGGCGAAAAGAATGAAAGATTTAATATTCAACGGTGCAGATGAATTTGAATAAGATCGGAGGGCTACTGTTGCACTTCATAGTGTAACTGCTATAAACAAATGATGGTTTCTGCCAGAGGATGAGCTTGCCTATGACAGAGAAGACGAAGAGTCTCAACTACCAGAGAAGCCGAGGAATATCGAGATAACACCCAGTGATGATGGATGCATGGGTGAAACTACCAGAGAAGCTGAAGAGTTACCATGATGATCAGGCAGAGCACTCACAATGAGCAAGATATGAAGAACAGAGAGAGAGACCACGTGGCACACAGGAGATGGGATAGTTGTGGAAGAGTAAAAGTGGCAAAAACACCCCGATGTGGAGGAGATTGGGGCGGGAGAGGATGTAAGAGCAAGAAGCAGATTGCATGCACAAGGTGCACAGAGAGTATAAGAATGTTGAAAAAAGAAAAAATGGGTGTGGTTGTTGAGTGTGATTGAGGTGTGAAGAAGGAGGCAGAGCGCAACAAGTAGAAATGTACAGAAGGGGAATGGTACATTGGAGGTACATGGCACAGAGAGAATAAAAAACAAAAGAACATAAAGCGCAAGGAATGTGAAGAAGACACTAATGCAAACAGAGTAGTGCAGTGTAGCAGAACAGTGATGAGACTGGTAAGCCATTGAAGAAATTTATATCATTGTAATAAGTCATAATAGAAAAGATTTATATTTCAAGGTGGTAGGGAGGTACTAGGGAGGACTGTTGTCCTTAGAGGTTCAAGTGGGTGCTTGAACAAAGGGAGTTGTAGCTTCCATCTGGTTGCAGCCAGAGAAACCAGGGTGGGAGGGTGGTGCAAGGGAGAACTATTGTTCTCTGTTATACAGGTTGGTTCCTGTGTGACTGGAAGTTGTTGCCTCCATCCAGTTGGTGCTGGAACACTTAGGGAGTTGGTTCTTCCTTCTAGTGGGTTCTAGAGAAACCAGGGAGTTGTTGCTTCCTTCTAGTGGGTCTAGAGAAACCAAGGA
>SNQJ01S0004359.1:2530-22173 GCA_010110895.2 Picea sitchensis
GGGCTTCAACAAAAGTGTTGTTGATCCCAACCTGTACTACAAGATTGTTAACGGTGAGGCCTTGATTTTGGTCCTCTACGTTGATGATTTATTCCTCACCGGTACAAAGAGCCTTATTATTGAATGCAAGTATGTGTTGGCCTCTGAGTTCAAGACGAAGGACCTTGGTATGATGCACTACTTCTTGGGACTAGAGGTGTGGCAAAGAACTGATGAGATCTTCCTAAGTCAGGGGAAGTACATAGTTGAGATATTGAAAAAGTTTGGGATGCTAAGCTGTAAACCCATGGCTACACCAATGGTGATGAATCTGAAGAAACTATTTGTGTCTTCTTCTGATTCCGACGAGATTGATCCGACCCCGTATAGACAACTGATTGGATCATTGATGTATCTGGTTAACACCAGACCAGATATTTGTTATGAAATGAGTGCACTTAGCCAATTTATGAGCCAACCGAGACAAACACAATGGATTGTTGTGAAGCATGTGTTGAGATGCTTGAGAGGAACAATTGGACATGGTTTGAGATATACTTCTAGTATTGACTTGAGATTGCAGGGATATACTGACTTTGATTGGGCAGGGAGCGCAATAGATAGGAAGAGAACCTCTGGGTATTGCTTCACTTTGGGATCTGCCATGGTTTCCTGGTGTGGCAGGAAACAAAATTTTATGGCCTTGAGTACTGTAGAAGCAAAGTACATTTCATTAAGTGTGGCAGTCCTTGAAGCAGTGTGGCTTCGCAAGCTCCTTACAAATTTATTTGGACATGTGCTAGATTCCACCGTTATTCATTGTGATAACCAGAGTTGTGTGAAGCTCTCAAATAATCCAGTGTTTCATGACAAATCAAAACACATTGAGATCAAGTACCATTACATCCGAGACATGGTGCAGAGGAAGGTTGTATTGGTGCAATACCTTCCTACAGATGAGCAGGTTGTTGATGTTCTTACCAAACCCCTTACCAAGATGAAGTTCGAGTACTTCAGTGACAGACTTGGTGTGGCAGAGAATGTCTCCCTTACTGAAAGGGAGTGTTAATGTTTGCAGCTTCCTGAAACATTCTCCAGATCACACTCCTCTGTGATTGAAGTGAATTGATCTGTGATGACATTTATCTGAGAAGAGATAAGTGGGTTTGGGCTTATATCCCAACGTCCCATGTGGAGACCACATGAGGACATGTCAAGGGAATTGACCCTTGACGTCACACACTATGGGAGTTGACCCTAGTGTTTCTAGAGGGTGTAGCCTCTAGAAGTCCACATGGGAGTGCCATGTGTGACAAACATTCTCTGGATCGTACTCCTCTATGAATTGAGTTGAGTTGATCTATGAGGACACTTATTCGAGAATGGATAAGTGCATTCTGGCTTATAACCCAACATCCCATGTAGAGAGCACATGAGGACATGTCAAGGGAGTTGACCCTTGACATCACACATTATGGGAGTTGACCATAGTGTTTCTAGAGGGTGTAGCCTCTAGAAGTCCACATGGAAGTGCCATGTGTAGCAAACCTTTTGCTACTATGGTGGTTGTGTACTACTGACAAAGACTGTGTGTCTTTGGATAGTAGTTGTGTACTACTATGGAAAGATACTTCCCTAGCTAAGAGGGAGTGGTGATGTTTCAACATCAGGCATAACTTCTCCTAGATTGGGTTGTAGACCAAGGGAGATAGGATTCATTTATCATAAAGGTGCACTTGTGATAAATGGGCCCAAACGTAGTCCTTCCTTGATCATGACAAGGAATAATATGGACTATAGGTGCTTGAGATGTTTTCCAAGTGTCAGTTAGCATCATGCTAACATTCACTCATGGGGGTGTACCTATGGTGAACAACCTTGGTTGAGAATGTCTCCCTCGTTGAGAGGAGTGTTGATGTTTGGACAACATCGGGAATACATTCTTCCATATATATATATATATATATATAATAAATGACATAATATTTATAATACAATGTATAAATATACTTAGTAAATAAATAGTTACTTATTATCCAAGTGACACATCCTTTCTTGGATGGTCACCATATGTTCTATGTATATGAAACTCTCATCATTGTAATAACATCAATTTTATATAAGCATTTTCTATTGTACTCGTGTCTCTGTGCATGGTTATTCTTCTTGTGATCTTGGTTATTACTGATGCTATTGTTCATGGTTTATGCTTCAGTTCAAGTAAATTTATAAAGTAACTGAATGTAATTGAACAACATTAAAATCCAACAACAACAAGGGCACTACCAGGTTCTTATATGATGTTGTTATCTACTTGAATAAATGCCATGTATTTTGCTGATATAAAATCAGTTATGTGCTCCTACATCTAGTGAATCAATTATGATATATATATGTGTGTGTGTGTGTGTGTGTGTTGTCTACTTTTCATATTGGTTTATATGTTCCTGAGATAAGCACATTTTCAAGGCTGCAACTATTCATAAAACTTTCATATCAGCAAACCTCTATAAACATTTCAATGGAAAATTGTTTGACGAAAGGCCAACACAACAAAACTAAGAAAAAGTCTAAAAATAATTGAGTGGGAATACTACAGAGATATCAAAGCATGTTCCTCTGCAACTGTGGGATCTAAGAGGCATTTATAATCATATTTATGAGACCAGAAGACGAGCAAAACATTACCTAATAGAGACGCAAGGGAAGAACTCCAGATCCCCCTTGGTGGGAAGAAGAAGTGTGTAGAGAAGAAGGGACATGAGAGGCAACACCATCTATCACACTTAAGGGCAAAGGAACTATGGGGGAAGAAGATGATTCTAGGATCAACAATTTGTTCAATATCTTGAATGACTTGGCCAAGGGTCAAAAGGTCGTGATGGACCTTATGGGGCAGTTTTTTAAGAATTTGTTGGACGACACAACAAAGCAGAACCATAATGGTGATGGGGGTTCAAACAATGGAGAGGGAAACTACTCACGCACTACCATGCAGATCCACCCCTACTTGTACACCAAATCCCTGAGATCCACTATGCCTCAAATTTTGGGTTATGAGGTTGCATGTCCATTGATGCAGGTTGATCAGGATGAGCCCTATAGGGCGTATTTATAGCAGTACAGGAGGCTAGGGGATGATTTCCACTTAGCCATGTCCTTCACAGATTTTTGCAATATGAAGAGAAGAAACCGACCGAGAGGGCCCATGAGGGCCATGACACAAAATTTTGAGTTGCAGCGTACCATTGGGAAATTCACTATTCCCAACTTCGACGGGGGATCTAAATGCTTCACTAGATCATGGGTGCAGAAGCTCGACACTTACTTCCAGCTGCACCAAATGACAAGGACAGATGCCATTAAGTTGGCCACCTTGCACCTGGATGGCGAGGCCCATGAGCGGTGGTACCATGGGTTAGTCACCTTGGGACATGTCGGGGTTACCTCCTACCTGGACTTCACACAGAGACTCATCGAGAGATTTGACAGGAAGGACCCTAAGCTTCACTTCAGAGAGTTGGCTCCGCTCAAACAGACAGGTAGCCCAAAGACTTATATATCTGAGTTTTAGAGGGTCGCGATGATGGTGTCAGACATTTCAGAGGGTTGATTGGTGATGTTGTTTGTTGAGGGGATAATGGAGCCTCTACGAGGATGGGTCAAGGCCTATAAGCCTACCTCTTTACAGGATGCAGTCAGCAAAGCTCGGGACATGCAGGATGCAATACCTAAAAGTCAGTTTCCACCCAAACCCACTCTTACCCCAAAGACTAAGAAAATCATACCACCTCAGAGAGATTGGGCCGGCAAGCCCAAACTGGACGAGGAGACCCAGAGATAATTGAGGAAAAAGAAATTGTGTTTCAGCTGTCAGGAGCCATGGGCACCAGGACACAGATGCATCGGGAAGGACACAATGGGCAAGGCCCATTACATTGAGGTATACTCTAACAAGAACAGTGATGAGGATGGGGAGGTAGAGTAGGCACAGGACCAGGGACATCCGGCATCAGGAGAGGAGTCTTCACAGGCTGGGGCTAAGGACCCAGTCATGGCCTCGATGTTAGGATTTGTGAGGTATCATACCTTCAGGGTCAAAGGTGTCCTACAGGGGCACAAGGTGACAATATTGATCGATGGAGGAGCATCCCATAACTTCATTTATGGTAACATGGTCGAGAGGAGAGGAATTTCGACAGAGGAATTTGATGGATTCACAGTATTCATACCAGGAGGCCACCAGATGAGTCGCACCAAGTGGATTCCCAAGCTCACAATAACCATGGGAAACTACTCAATGACAGATGGTTTCTTTGTGGTGGACATACCAGACACTAATGTAGTGTTGGGCATTCAACGACTTTACTCTATTGGGAAATACACTATTGATCAGAGGAACATGGAGATGGAGTTCACAGGCCCATATGGAAAGAAAGTGGTCCCACAAGCCATGCATCAATACCCACCGAAGATTGTGTCATCACACAACATGGAGGCAGTTATGAGGCATGGTGATATAGAGTGGGTTGTAGAGTGTTTTATTTCTAACAGAGAGACACCTGACCATCTGCAGCAGCTTCAAGAGGACTTACAGGTATTACTCCGCAAACATCATAAAGTATTTAGTGACATTCCTCCTGGCATTCCACTTGATAGAGGTTTTGAGCATATCATAGAGCTAGAATAGGGGCTACAAGAAGTTATCACAAACCCCTATCAGCACCCTAAAGTTTACAAGGATGAGATTGAAAAAACCATTAAAGAATTATTGAAAATGGGCCACATCCGCCCTAGTTCCAACCCATTTGCCTCTTTCGTTGTCTTAGTCGAGAAGAAGGACGGTACTATGTGGATGTGTATTGACTACAGGACTCTAAACAAGAAGACAATCAAGAATAGATACCCTATACCCAGGATCGATGAATTAATGGATGAGCTCCGGGGAACCAAATTTTTCTCGAAGATTGATCTTCGATCAGGGTATCACTAGATCAAGGTACGAGAGCAGGATGTACCTAAAATAACCTTAGATGCCACTATAGGCACTATGAGTTTCTAGTCATGCCATTCAGGCTAATTAATGCCCCTGCCACTTTCCAATCGTGCATGAATCATGTGTTCAATAAGCAACTGAGGAAGTTCTTGTTGGTCTTCTTTGATGACATCCTCATATACAACAAAACATGGGAAGACCATCTACGACATCTAGATGAAGTACTTGGCATTATAGAGAGTCAGTAGTGATATGCGAAGGAATCCAAGTGCCAATTTGGTATGACCAATATGCTCTACTTGGGGCACGTGATTGGGGTGAATGGGGTACAGGTGCACCAAGAAAAGATCAGGGCGATCATTGAGTGGCCAACTCCTAGGAATGTGACAGAACTGAAGAGATTCCTTGGTCTTTGCACTTACTACAGGAAATTTGTTAAGGGATTCTCACAGTTGACAGCACCATTGACTGATCTCACCAAAAAGGGGGCTTTCATTTGGATAGAGAAGGCCCAGGAGACATTCGAGAAAATGAAGCAGGTGATAAGCTCATGCCATGTTTTAGCACTCCCTGATTTCACTCAGCCCTTTGTCTTGGAGTGTGATGCTTCGGGAATTGGGATAGGATCTGTATTGATGCAAAACGGTCACCCCATAGTGTTTGAGAGCCGCAAACTCCGAGAGTATGAGCGACATTACTCCATATATGACAAAGAGATGTTGGCCATAACGCATGCTTTGACCAAATTTTGGAAGTACCTAGTGGGGAACATGTTCAAGGTAAAGACTGGTCATAATAGCTTGAGGTTTCTCATGGAGCAAAAGGAGTTGAGCGAGCGGCAACAAAAATGGATCAGTAAAATCCAAGCCTACGATTTTGAAATTGAGTATGTGAAATGCAAAAATAATGTGGTTATTGACGCCCTATCTAGGATACCCACTCTCTCTCTCTCATGGAGATTTCAACGGAATGGAAGGCACTTCTATTGGTAGAATATTCCAAGAACAAGTTTGTTTGTGAAATACTTGATGGTCAGGTATCCGATGACAGGTACATGGTTATTGACAACATCATGTATTACAAGGACCAGATCTATTTAGTACCAGAATCTCAGTTGAAAGACAAAATTTTGCATGCAACACATACTTCTCCTTTGGCAGGTCATCCAGGATACTTGAAGAGTTATAGACAAATTCGGGAGAGGTTTGCTTGGAAGGGTCTTAAGACTGATGTATTGAAGTTTGTACAGAAATCCCACATATGTCAGCAAAACAAGGTGGAACATACCCACCTGACAGGATTGCTCCAACCGCTCCCCATTCCTGAACAAAAATGGGAAAGCATTTCGATGGATTTTATTACAAGGCTACCTCTAGTTCAAGGTAAAGATTGTATCTACGTGGTGGTTGAACGACTTACTAAATTCGCTCATTTATTCGCCATATCGTCCAAATACTCTGCAACACAAGTAGCAGAATTGTTCTTCGGAGAGGTATTTCGACTACATGGACTGCCCAAGACAATTCTCAGTGATCGAGATAGCACGTTCATGGGGGGCTTCTGGCAGGAGATGTTCATACTCGTAGGGACATAATTAACACCTAGCACCAGTTATCATCCTCAAACTGATGGGAAAACCGAAATTGTGAAAAAATGGCTCGACGAGTATTTGAGAAATTATGTATCGGGGCAACAAAAGGCATGGATCAAATGGATGCACTTGGGTGAGCATTGCTATAACACCACTTATCACATGTCGATTAGGACGACACCTTTCAAAGCGTTGTATGGTTATGACGTCGCCACCTTTGTGGATCGAGCATTTGGGGACAATCGGGCACCCAAAGCCAAAGATTGGGTTCAGGAGAGTCAGGCATCTTACGAACTCTCAAAGATAACCTACAAATGGCACATAATCAATAGAAGATGTATGCTGACAAGCATAGGGTGGAGCACAGTTTCGAGGTGGGAGACTTTGTATACCTCCGATTGCAGCCGTACATGAAATCATCCTTGAAAATGAAAGGGGCAAAGAAATTGAAGCCACAATTCTATGGTCCCTACAGGATTTCGAGGCGAGTTGGGGAGGTAGTTTATGAGTTAGATCTCCCATAAGGGTGTAAGATACACAATGTCTTCCATGTTTCATGCCTCAAGAAGGTAGTGGGACAACATGTTGTCATCTCTACAAAGATGCCACCATTGGATGAGTAGGGGCAGCTGATTCTAATTATGGAGGAGGTGTTGGAGACCAGAGAGCAGGAATTAAGGAACAAGAGCATCAAAGGGTACCTGATCAAATGGAAAAATCTATCAATCAAGGACGTTGCTTGGGAAGGAGAGCAGATTTTGCAACATCCTGGATTATAGTTGCTTGAGGACAATGTAATGTCCCCCACCTCTTGACGAAGAGGTTTGGAGAGACTCAGTAGTCTAGTCATCGCCACTAGACTATAGTCTCATGCAGCATGGGGAAAAGTCACCTAAACCCAATGTTATAATTTGAAGTTGACTTGAAAAGGTAAAAAGTAACTCACTAGAAGATTAGAGCGCTTGAGGTTGAGTTAGGAGTTGAACCTAAGGGTTAACTTAACTCAATAGAGGAATAAAAAGAGGAATAAAGGAAAGCCTAGGGTGCACCTCTCACTCATCTGGGATTATCATGCATTTTTTTATTGGGCTCTTGAGCACACAGTTATGAGGGTTTTGAGAATACAGACCCTAGAGAACAACTTGATGGTGAAAGATTCCACCCATCTTGTTCCAAGCTTGGTCTCGGGGATACAATACTCCTCCCACACCATTCTACAACATTCAGATGTTCCATCACTCATCCAGGAGAGTAGCAGGTCATACCCTTAAGGGTTTCCAGCAAGGGGGGCGCATCATTCTTTGGAGAGAAGTTCAATCTAGAGATCTGAGAGGGCGTTTGAAGATTTGAGCACTTGGGTTTTCTTTGCAGGCCCCTGATCTATCATTCTAGTGGTTTTAGAGAGGGTTACTCCTCCTAGTGGATTTATTGGAGCATTGAGTCAATTTGGAGAGAAGGAGGGTGATATTGAGATTCAGACCTACCTAGTTTGGAGGGGTTATACTTCAGATTTGTTCCTAAGACTTCACCTAGTGCCTTGCAGTGGCCCGATCTACCTTTCTATGAATTTTCAGGGTATTTGGATGGTTCAATCATCGGGGCCGAAATATTGAGCTTGACAGTGTTTAAGAGGGCGCAATCTTGATTGAGGATTCAGCAGTTTGGAGGAGCATATCTTGGCACCTGGGCTTGAGACTTCAGGGAGGGATTCTACTTGCCCCGATCTACCATTCTGTGGAGTTTGATGTTATTTGGAGGTCTTCTTCAACTAGGCCGAAACACTAGGTCTTCACAGCCATCTAGGAGAGTGTATCTGCAACCAAGGGGGTTTGGACTTGACCCTGGATTCTTCTTGTATTGATCTTCATTGTATATCCAGCCTTGGGGGCTTGCATATTCTTGCTGGGAGCATTTTGTAGCAGCTCATATCTTATCTATTTGAAGCTATCTGATGTTATTCCAGATCTGCATCCTTCTTGTATCAGGTTCTTGCTTATTACATCAATAAAGGTCAGATCTTGTTGTTGGTTCCATATCTTGTGTTATCTTGTATCTTCATTGATTGTCTTTAGATATAAGCTTAAATAATTGAACTATAAACCCTAAGGCGGAAACTTAAGAGGCCAACCTGCAAACAAACAAACACATACAAACACACAAATCAATGCTCAGTTAGTGTTCCAAGCGAAAAAAAATGGCTTGGGAACATTACGGTGGTATCAGAACTCCGATCCTCCCATCCTGTGAGGATTAGTGCAAGCAGAAGCTCAGTGGCATTAATATGGGCAGAAGAAGGAAACAGACAGGTGAGACAGAGGCCGATATGGAGGGTTCAGGTGAGGACAATGAGCCACAGGGCTTAACAACCTTGACACAGGAACTACATAAGTCCATACTCCAGACAGAGAGTACATTGGTCACACACTTACAGGAAAGTCAGGAGGCATCACGCAGAAGTCAAAGCGAGCTGAGGGAAACCTTGGAAAAAGTATCTGCAAATCAGACTCTAATCTCATGGGTACTACTGGATATGACTCATGGAGGAAAGGGACCTGAAAAATATGCAAACAGAGAAGTCAGTGGATCTCATGGAGGGTATAGACATCAACACGAGCACATTCCTCACTATCACACTGAGGGACAAAGTTATAGAGGAGGTGCATCATAGGGACAGACACACAGCAGGGCCACCCATAGGTCGTACCTGCCTTCATTCGTGGATGAACAGACACAACCCAACCACCCAGACGAGTTTGAGGATCAGTTTGATCAGTATGTCAAGGAATACAACTCACTAAGCGCACCAGTTCAAAGGCAAATCACATTGGATCAGTTTTGTGGATTGAAATTCAGAAACAAACCCAGACCATACCATAGGAACAATTATGAATTAGAGTGCAAGGATGGAAAAATGGAGATCCCCTACTTTGATGGTTCGACCAAGATGATTGCACAGGCGTGGGTACAAAAACTAGACATTTACCTGCAGCTTAACCCTACGAGAGAGATGGATGCGATCAAGTTTGCCACCATGTACTTGGAGGGAAAATATCATGACTGGTGGTACCATGGGTTATCGACACTGGGCCACAATCAGATAGTGGCATACACAAAGTTTACACATAGGCTTATTGACAGGTTTGACCAAGGGGATCCAGAGCTCCATTTCAGGGAACTCACACAACTCAAACAGATAGGATCATCGTAGGGGTATATTGAGGAGTTTCAGAAGTTAGCAGTCATGGTGCAAGATGTGTCACGGTCAAGGCTTATGATGCTCTTCACAGAGGGTTTGATGGAAACCTTAAAGGGTTGGGTTAAGGCTTTCAAGCCTACCAACTTGCAGGATGCTATATGGAGAACGAGAGATCTAGGCCCAACATCAAAACCTAAGTTTATGCGTGCCTCTAAACATTAGAGGAAGAGACCAAAGATCTCCAATGAATCTAGGAGGAAGAGACCCAAGGGGGTTTGATAGGAGAAGAGGAATGATGGATGAGAACACTAGAAAATAATTGAGAAGAAAACAACTATGCTACACATGCAAAGAGTCGTGGGACGCATCCCACAAGTGTATGGGTCGTGGAAAAGTTCATTACATTGAGGTGACATCAGATAATGAGGAGGATGAGGATTTCGGCCACATCCAGAACATAGAAGCAGACACCACCGAAACTACAGAAGAGGAGGCTACAGGTCACGACAGTGCAACATAGGAGAAGGATACATTGGCCTTTATCAGTGGGGTACCCAAGTAAAACACCTTAAGGATGAGAGGAGTATTGCAGGGGCAAAGGGTTTCGATTCTCATTGATGGGGGTGCTTCTCACAACTTCATTGACTCAGAACTGCTACAAAGGAGGCACATACCCACAATTGAATTTGAAGGATTCAAGGTGGAGGTAGCAGGAGGAGGCACCATGCCTTGTAATAGGTATATTCCAGGAATGAAGCTTACATTGGGTAGGCATGACTTAGCACAAGACTTTTATGTGATGGACCTCCCTGATACAAACGTCATCCTTGGAGTACAGTGGCTTAGTACGTTGGGACCTATCACCACCAACTACAAGACTATGGACATGTCTTTCACAGAGGAGAGTGGGAGAAAGGTAGTTCTTATGGGCATGTCAAGAAACACAGCCAGAGTAGTTACAACAAAGCGTATGGAGGCCATTTTCAGAAGAGACGAGATTTTATATGCTGCAGAGTGTAATATTTCCGCACGTGTGGACAAGAAAGGGAAGGTTCATTATGCACCAGAGATTCAAAGAATCATTGAAAAACATAGTAAGGTGTTTGGATCCATTCCACCTAGAGTGCCACCAGATAGGGGGTTTGAGCATATCATAGAGTTGGAAGAGGGGGGAAAACTAGTCATTACCACTCTCTATAGACACCCAAAGAAGTATAAAGATGAGATAGAGAAGGCCATCAAAGCACTGTTAGACATGGGTCACATTAGACCAAGTTCCAACCCTTTTGCATCTTCAGTGGTACTAGTCAAGAAGAAGGATGGAACCATGCGCATGTGCATTGATTTCAGGGCATTGAACAAGAAAGCTATTAAAAACAGGTATCCCATTCCGAGGATTGATGAGCTATTAGATGAGCTCCATGGAGTTGTTTACTTCGCCAAAATTGACTTGCGCTCTGGTTATCATCAGATCAAGATGAGGAAGCAAGACATCCCCAAAAATGCCTTCAAGTGTCACTATGACCACTATGAATTCCTAGTGATGCCCTTTGGATTGACCAATGTGCCAGCCACATTTCAGTCATGCATGAATCACGTCTTCAACAAGCAGTTGAAGAACTATCTTCTTGTGTTTTTTGATGACTTGTTGATCTATAGCAAGACTTGGGAGGAGCATCTCCAACATATGGAACATATTTTAAGTATCATGGAGGACCGATCCTTGTATGCCAAGGAGTCCAAGTGTGAATTTGGAATGACAAAGGTCCTTTACTTAGGGCACATGATTGGAGTAAAGGGGGTACAGGTACACTAGGAGAAGATCCAAGCGATACTTGACTGGCCCACACCTAAGACTCTTAAAGGGTTTAGGGGATTTATCGACATTTGTAGTTATTACAGGAGGTTCATCAAGGGGTTCTCACAACTTTGTGCACCCTTGACCGATTTGACCAAGAAAGGGGCTTTCAGATGGAGTGAAGAGGCACAGTCCACATTTGACAATATGAAAAAGGTAATGAGCACATGCCCAGTTTTAGCCTTGCCAGATTTCGGCCAACCCTTCACATTGGAGTGTGATGCATCTGAAGAGGGTATTAGGGTCATGTTGATGCAGAATAGGCATCCCCTTGCCTATGAGAGCCTAAAGTTGAGGGGCCTTGAGCTTCTTTACACTATCTATGATAAAGAAATGCTAGCTATCATGCACACCTTGGCCAAATTTAGGCAATACTTGGTAGGGGCAAGATTTGTGGTGAGATCGGATCACAACAGCCTTAAGTACTTCTTGGAACAGAAGGACTTAAATGAAAGGCAACAGAAGTGAGTCAGCAAGATACAAGCCTATGATTTTGACATTGAATTTGTCAAGGGGAAGAATAACATAGTTGCAGATGCATTATCCAGGAGGCCATCAATTTATGCCATGACCGATATCTCAGTTGACTGGAAGGCTCACCTCTTGGTGCAATACTCCAAAAACCAGTTCGCTTGTCAGTTGATGGATGGGAAAATACATGATGACAACTTCAGAGTCATCGATGACATCATCTACTACAAGGGCCAAATTTTCTTGGTTCCCGAGTCAGCCTTCAAGGCCAAGATACTGCAGGCATGTCATGATTCACTAGTGGCAGGACACCAAGGCATTGTCAAAACATACCAACAGGTAAGGGAACAGTTTTCATGGAAGGGTCTCAAAGAAGATGTAGTAAGACACATCAAAGAGTGCACTACTTGCCAGGAAAACAAGGATGAGCATACCTATCCCGCAGGACTGTTACAGCCTTTACCCATTCCAGAGCATAAATGGGAAAGTGTCTCCATGGACTTCAGCATAGGATTGTCGAGGGCACAAGGGAAAGACTCTATTTTCATGGTGGTGGACATGTTAACTAAGTTTGCACACTTCTTCTCCATTGCCACAAACTTCAGCGCAACACAAGTTGTAGATTTGTTCTTCAGGGAGATCTTCAGGCTACACAGGTTGCCCAAGACCATTGTTAGTGATAGGGATAGTCGATTTATGAGCACTTTTTGGTAGGAGATATTCAAGTTGGTTGATACAACCTTGTCGCCTGGCACCAACTACCATCCTCAGACTGATGGGCAGACCGAAATAGTCAATAAGTGGGTGGAAGGCTACCTGAAAAATTACGTAGCAGGGCAGAAAAAGGCATGGGTTAGGTGGCTACACCTGGGGGAATATTGTTACAACACCACTTATCACATGTCCATCGGTATGACTCCATTATGGGATTTGTACAATTATGATCCTCTCTCCTTCGTAGAGATTGCCTTTGGTGATAACAGAGCTCCTATGCTACAGGATTGGGTGCAGCAGAGTCAAGACATACTCAGGGAATTGAAGGATCATCTGCAAAGGGCACAGAATCAGAAAAAGGTCAAGGCGGACAAACATAGGGTAGATCACACATTTCAGGTTGGTGACTTAGTCTACTTAAGGCTCCAACTGTACAGGAAGGCTTCTATCAAAAGAAGCGGAGCAGAAAAGCTCCAACCTCGTTTTTTTGGACCCTACAGGATTAGTAGGAAGGTAGGGGTCATGGCTTATGAACTTGAGCTTCCACAGGGTAGCAAAATTCACAACGTCTTCCATGTGTCATGCTTGAAGAGGGCCATCGGCCAACACATCACCCCACTGGAGGTACTGCCACCCTTAGATGAAGAAGGGAAGTTGGTACTAATGCCGGAGGAAATACAGGAGGTTCGGGAGAAGAAACTTCGAAGAAGAAGCATCAAGGAATACTTGGTCAAGTGGAAGGATCTGCATGTTGAGGATGCTACGTGGGAGAGTGAACAGGTGATACAGGAGACAGGTTCAGAATTGCTTGTGGGCAAGCAATTTCTAGCAGGGGAGACTGTAATGTCCCCCACCTCTTGATGAAGAGGTTTGGAGAGACTCGATAGTCTAGTCATCCCCACTAGATTATAGTCTCATGCAACATGGGGAATAGTTAGCTAAACCCAATGTTATAATTTGAAGTTGACTTGAAAAGGTAAAAACTAACTCACTGGAAGATTAGAGCGCTTGAGGTTGAGTTAGGAGTTGAACCTAAGGGTTAACTTAACTCAACAGAGGAATAGAAAAAGGTATAAAGGAAAGCCTAGGGCGCACCTCTCACTCATCTGGGATTATTATGCATTTTTCTATTGGGCTCTTGAGCACACAGTTTTGAGGGTTTTGAGAATACAAACCCTAGAGAAGAACTCGGTGGTGAAAGATTCCACCCATATTGTTCCAAGCTTGGTCTTGGGGATGCAATACTCCTCCCACACCATTCTACAACATTCACAGGTTCCATCACTCATCCAGGAGAGTAGCAGGCCGTACCCTTGAGGGTTTCCAGTAAGGGGGCACATCATTCTTGGGCTTGAGACTTCAGGGAGGGCTTCTACTTGCCCTGATCTACCATTCTGTGGAGTTTGATGCTATTTGGAGGTCTTCTTCAACTAGGTCGAAACACTAGGTCTTCACAACCATCCAGGAGAGCGTATCTGCAGCCAGGGGGGTTTGGACTTGACCCTGGATTCTTCTTGTATTGATCTCCATTGTATATATGGCCTTGGGGGCTTGCATCTTCTTGTCAGGAGCATTTTGTAGTAGCTCATATCTTATCTATTTGGAGCTATATGATGTTATTCCAGATCTCCATCCTTCTTGTATCAGGTTCTTTCTTATTACATCGATAAAGGTCAGATCTTGTTGTTGGTTCTATATCTTGTGTTATCTTGTATCTTCATTGATTGTCTTTAGATCTAAGCTTAAATAACTAAACTATAAACCCTAAGGCTGAAACTTAAGAGGCCAATCTGCAAATAAACATAAACAAACCAACAAATCAGTGGTTGGTTAGTGTTCCAAGCGAAAACGTTGGCTTGGGAACATTACAGACAAGTAATCTCAGGCGGGGAGGACTGTAATGTCCTCCTTGGCCTAGGAATCAAAAGGAGTAGTTCCGCTAGCCTAAATTGGTTCCCATAGGCTAAGTCGGAAACGTTACCTAGGGAACTCAACTTTTGCCTAGGAAATGACTTTATAAAGTGAAAAGGGGAAAAAGGGAGACATGGGTCCTAGGCAAATAAAGTCACTCAAAAATTATAAAGTGTGTGAGAATAAAGTGACTTTAATAAAATAAAATTAAAAGTAAAGTGAGAGGGAAATAACTCAATGGAGAAATAAAAGAGGGAAAAAGAAGAGGCGCCCCTCATTCTTGCATTCACTCATTTGGAAAATGGATTTTGGAGAGCTCTTAGGAAAGAGTCTAGGGTTTTTGGAAACCCTTGGGCATTTGTTGGTTTCGGTGTTGCAACGATACACCCTAGCTATGTTTTGGAGGAAATCACTCAGATTTCTTTAGCGAACTTCATTGCTACCGAGTTTATCTTCTTGCAGCTGAGTTTCTTTAGTTGGTGGTCGATTTTCTTGTGTGGCGGCTCGGATTTTCCGTGTGGTATGAATTTTCCTTTGGAGGGTGATTTATTTATCATTGTTGGGCACCACTCATACTAAGTGGCGTATTACTTCACTATTGGGCGCCTTTGTACTTGTTGGGCACATTCTTGGGGAAGTTGGGCGCATTCTGGAGGAGCTTGGCGCATTCTTGAGGGGTTGGGCGCATCTTTGAGGAGTGGGAACAAGGTATGGTAGCGCAGGTCCTTCCCTTACTCACCTAGAGCAAGTGGGGGTGCATTATTTGAAGGAAGAGGGGTAATTTCCCTTTTTGGCAGCCACTGTGGGAAATAGTTATGATATTCACTTATCGAAGGGGGACGAATTACCTTCAACCAGGACGCATTTGTTGAGTACTGGGGCATCTTTCCAAGGGTCGAGTTCTTATCTCCTGTAGCTGCTCACAGTGGGAGGTTGAAGCTTGATAGAGGACTAAACTAATTGAGAGAGGTGGGCTCTTCTTCTGTATGAGAATCGACTTTATGATGAAGATTATTGTTGTTGCTAATTCATATTTGTGATTGTCCAGTGCACATATTCCTCAGTTTATAACAGTTGGTTTCTCTCTTATTTCGTGGCTGGAATTTTCTTGTATTTCCGATGCTAATCACCTACAACAAGGGCACTACCAGGTTCTTATATGTTGTTGTTATCTACTTGAATAAATGCCATGTATTTTTCTGATATAAAATCAATTACATGGTCCTACATTTAGTGAATCAATTATGATATATATATATATATATATATATATATTGTCTACTTTTCATATTGGTTTATATGTTCCTGAGATAAGCACATTTTCAAGGTTGCAACTATTCATAAAACTTTCATATCAACAAACCTCTATAAACATTTCAGTGGAAAATTGTTTGACGAAAGGCCAACACATCAAATCTAAGAAAAAGTCTAAAAATAATTGAGTGGGAATACTACATTTAATTACTTTGGTCTAATTCTTCTCTACAATGATTGATCCGAAAATCCATTGACTTATTTGCAAATAATTTCTATGTGTAAATTGTATTAGCTTATATTTTAAAGCTTAATGAACAATTGAAAGGCTAAATTGAAGAAATAAATAACAAAAAGACAAAAACACAAATTGATAACGGAGTTCACCCAATTTGGGCTACATCTCTGGGTCTGCTTCAACTGCACAACCGCTCCATTATTATAATGCGAAGAACTTCAAATGTTTTATTACATTACAATTGATCTCCAACCTGCAATAAAATATCTTCGCAAGCTCTAGGAAGAATGTAGAGTTTCTGGAAATCAATTTCCACTCTCTTCCTACACTAAAAAATGTTTGAAATTGTTTGTTCCTCAATTTTATAGGAAATACTTCTATATAAAAACAAACACTCAACAAAAATCTTTCAATTATCAGTGTATGGCCCAGTGGTAAAGTCGTTTGGTTATATAATTGAGGTCGTGGGGTCGAATCTTGGCCCGTTGGGATTTTTCGACCTATGCAAATATTCACAATTCAAATAATAGATTATTCGCTTGCCATAACAAACATTAACATTGGCGCATTGGTTAAAGGCGTTGTTTGTTAGGCGAAGGTAGCGAGGTCAAACCAGTGGACCGTCTGCTTTTGGCAACGAATAAAACAAACCAAATTTAAATAATGTTGTCATTGGTTGGATTTCAATGGATCGTTGGTGGTATATTGGTAAATCGTTGAACTAACGTTGAAGAGGTCAAGGGTTTGATTCACCTGCCTGAACCTGTTAGAAACATTTCTCGTCTTTGGTATCAGAAGACACAGGTCTGCAGGTTGCTCGAGGGACGCCCAAGCGCAGGGCATAAAAGTAGTCCTTTTCGGACTTACAATCAAGCGAGCGGGGCAGTTCGGTCTTCAGCAGAAAGGTTTCAGCGATAAAGCAGGACAACAATTGATGAGTAATTGCAAATTTAACAAGTCGCGCCAAAGAATAGTAGGAAAATGTTTAAGGGGCGTCAATCGCGATCGGTATCGGCGCAACAGTTGTTTCGCGAGCTCGGGGTTCGTAAATTCAAAGGGCGAACCATATCCTGCTGGTTGCGCGAGATCCCGAGTTACGAAAAAGGGTCCGGAGAAAGTCAACCGTCGCTGACCATCGCGTCTCGGGACTTCGCGAAGGGAGAGTGCTAAAGTCTGGTACTCCGACTCGCGAGAGGCACGAGCATCCGAGCTCGCAGAAGTGCCGAGAAGATCGAAGCTGTCCAATCAAAGCAGACACCTGGCAAACGATTAGGCTCCCCGCCTTCTCGCCCATCACGGTTTCAGCGCGCAAAAAGCAGTTCCATCATGTCCCGATATGCGAAGAAGCGTGAGCACCCGGGCCCACCGTAGCGCCGGATGAGTTTAGAACCGTCGGATTTGAAGGGCGCGTGGCATCAGATCAAGTTGTCTCGGCCTATCGCTCATCGTGATTCCGAGGAGCAAGGAGTAGCCATTCATACCCGCGAACGCCGAAAAGTGCCATGGGACAGGCAGAGTGTCACAGCCCGCGGTCGCTAAAGAAAGAGAAGAGCTGCGCGAAAGGGGCCAAAGGCGTCGAATTTCAGAGAGGCCCGTCACGACCCCTAGATGACATTTGACCCGACCTTGATCCTGGTCTTCGTTTGAAATAAATGAAAACAAGAAGGGGTGGTTGAAACCTCTCTTCGTTCATTAATTGTGAAGTATGAAAGGTCTGGTAAGCGGTCCGTTCGAGAGGGTCCAATGTACCCGTTCTTGCAAAAAATCCATGTCGAGTCCTCGACCAGCCGGAAGAGACCTGCACACGCTAGCCCAATTACTGATTCAGCTACTTCCCCTGCGGGAGCCATGCGCAGTTAAGATGACGTCCGACAGAGAATATCAATATGAGTTTGACTGAAAAGACACCAAACCTTGGGAATCCAAGCACGCCTCTGTTGGGCGAATTTTCCTGAGTATATAGACTCAGTCTTTGTATTTTGTAAAGGATCGATGGTAGAGCAAAGCTCCCGATTGTAAAGTTTTAACAGTTATCTTAGCTCTGGTTATGCATCTATATGTAAGATTTCTTGTTTAATGGCAGACAGTCTTTCTTTTCCGGTCTAAGTTTTCGTCTTACATTAAGAGAGTTCATGATCGACTGATTCGCACGAATTGTGGAATTATGTTATGATAAAGGATTTATTGTGGCATTATTGTTCTCTCTGGTTTTCTACGTTTGAGCGTAAGAAGATATTGCGTTTAAATGTCTTCTTCCACAGGCTGTTAGGAACCTGATGTTTATAACAGACCATTGCATCTCTCTGATACAAGTCTTCCCCCTACTCGCCCTTACTACAACTCACTGTCTAAAGTTATCCAAGACCTCACTTGTGCATGCATGCCTGGCCTAGTTTCAGAGTTGGAACCACATCGTTTGAGTTAATCTCCATTTGATCACCCAATTAAACAAATCGTGACACTAAACTGATGGGTGTCAGGCTCTGCTCCTGCAAGCAATCCAGGGGTGACTTCCGACGCTAACATTTCTGGCGCCGTTGCCAGGGACAAAATTGAAGATTTTCCCTTGGAAGAACGACAATGATTAGTTGATTCTGAAGGTGCATCAGACATCAGAACTATTGAGATTGCTACTGTGCACCTGGCGACTCCATTGTGACGACTCCACTGGAGCGAACCCACTGTTTTAATTGTGGCTTCCAGAGGCAGACATACGCGGTCTCATCCACAGCTGCCTCTAGCTACACTTGAAGTCGACTCCGAAGCGGTGCGTAGAAAGGGAAAGAGCTCTGCAAAAGAAGTTCCTATCACTGAAACAGGTAATACACCATCCCCTTCTGTGAGAACTCCTTTTTCTACTCCTCAGTTTCTTGGTAGACCGCCTTCAGAGGCTTCCCGTTTCCTGAATTTCGGGAGTGTTCCTGCTGAGTTTTCCCCTCCTGGTCTGGGACTAGAAGGAGAAACCCTTGTCACTCCCCTCTCCTTTGAAGTTGTTTATCGGTGAAGATCCGTGACTGCAGAGGATTTTCCCACTCCTGCACGAAGAGGAGCACCTGCCGACCCGAGTTCATTAGCCTCCGCCTTAAATCCTCTCTTGTTCTCCACTCCTCTCCGAGACTCATTCCCAGTACCTCCTTAACGTACCCCTTCTCCTCCGAGCTCTCCTCTACCTAATATTCCTATGGCTGGTGCTAATCCTCCTCCGAACAGAATGGAAGCCATAGTCGCTGCCAGATATGCTCCATTAGTCCTACCTCATCCTGTGAACCCTCTTCCTGCTGGAGATTACTTAAAGTACATGCCCAAGTTTACTGGGGAAGGAGACATAACTGCCGAAGAGCACCTGGCTGCTTTCTACAGTTATGCAGACAACCTCAACATTGAAAATGAAGACGTCTGGATGAGAGTCTTCGTCCAGAGCCTGGATGACGAGGT
>SNQJ01S0004359.1:22183-46493 GCA_010110895.2 Picea sitchensis
AAAAAGCAGCCCGCCCCTCCTCACGACCTTCCTCCTTCCATCACCCCCGTTTGGAAAATGTTTTTTGATGGAGCCTGTTCCAGGGAAGGCGCTGGTGCTGGGGTGTTTTTTGTGTCTCCTGCTCAGGAAATCGTGTCTCTGTCATACAAATTAGAATTTGAAACCACCAACAATGTGGCAGAGTATGAAGCCCTTGTCCTAGGATTAAGAGCTGCAAGGGAAATGGGAATTCAAGAGGTAGAGGTGTTCGGAGATGCAGAGTTGGTGGTCCAACAAGTCAGAAGTGCTTATCAAGCTAAGCATCCTCGACTTAGAAATTATAGGAATGAGGCATGGGACCTAATTGACAATTTCTTCTCAGCCTTTAATATCTCTTTCATTCCAAGAGAGGATAACGCTGTGGCTGATTCTTTAGCTGTCTCAGCCAGTTTACTCAAAGTCCCTCTGTCGCCCATGGTAAGCTCCGATGTTGAGATAAAATATAGGCCCTCTGTACCAGACAATGTCAAGCATTGGAAGGTATTCGAGGATGATCTGGAAATCGAAAGATTTCTACAGTCGGTTGATGAATTTTCTGCGTTGCACATTGATCAGGATCCTGATACAGAGGAAAGCCCCCACTCCGAGGTGTTTCTAAATAGAATTGCAGACCACCAGATCATTCAGCTACCCAACAATCACATCCCGAGGGGGCTTATTCCTTTAGAAAGATTGTTCGATGGGAATGATGTGGCATTAAAGGACATGGTTTCAGAAAAAGATGCTGACACAGCCGAGTGCAACATTGGCACACCAGAGGAGCCTAAGTTTGTCAAGATGTCAAGCAGTTTGACCACAGAGCAAAGGGCCGAATATACTGAGCTGCTGAAATAATTTGCCGATGTGTTCGCATGGACCTACGAAGACCTCAAGACGTATGACACATCTATCATTGAGCACAAGATCCCATTAAAGGAAGGAGCTAAGCAGTTCAGGCAAAAGCTAAGATAGATAAATCCCATGTTGCTGCCTATCATGGAGAAAGAAGTAAAGAAGTTATTGGAGGCTCAGATCATCGTTCCCTTGAGATATTCCGATTGGGTGGCCAATTTGGTTCCGGTAAGGAAGAAAAGTGGAGAAATCAGGCTCTGTGTCGACTTCAGGAACCTGAACAGAAGCTCGAAGAAAGATAATTACCCCCTACCCAATATGGAACACATCTTGCAGAGGGTAACTGGAGCATCTAGGATTTCCATGATCAATGGTTTCTCTGGCTATAATCAGATATCGGTCATGCCTGAAGACAGAGAAAAGACAGCCTTCACCACTCCTTGGGGCACATTCATGTATGCCAAAATGCCATTCGGACTGATGAATGCGGGAGCGACATTTCAGCGAGCCATGGACATAGCCTTCATCGAAGAAAAAGATCGGTTCGTGGTGATCTATCTAGATGACACCACAGTCTTCTCGCGGTTCGACAAAGAACACTTCAGTCACCTGAGGAATGTCTTCTCAAAATGTCGAAGATTCAGCCTATCCCTGAACCCCAAGAAATCTTTGTTTGCTATGGAGGAGGGGAAGCTACTGGGCCATATAGTATCAGCAGAAGGAGTGAGGATTGACCCTAGCAGAGTGGAGGCACTTCAGACCTTGTCGCTTCCCAGGTCGAAGAAGGAGGTTTAGGCCTTTTTGGAGCAGATCAATTTTCTCAGGAGATTCGTCTCGAATTTCGCTGAGCTGGTGAAACACATCACATCCATGCTCAAGAAGGGAAATGAAGTGAAATGGACCGCTGAACCCAGGGAATATTTTGTGCAGATAAAGAAGGCATTGACTGAGGCACCAGTGCTGATCAGCCCTGACTATTCGAAAGATTTCCTAATTTTCTCCTTCGCTTCTTTCGATACAGTAGCGACAGTCTTGTTGCAGAGGAATGAAGAAGGGCGAGAGCAGCCCATTGCCTTCTTCAGCAAGGCATTAAGAGATGCAGAGGTTAGATATGAAATCATGGAGAAACATGCCTATGCCTTAGTGAAAGCTCTCAAATCTTTCAGGGTCTATGTCCTGCATTCAAAGGTGATCGCATACGTTCCTTCACCTTCTGTGAAGGACATCCTTGTACAACCCGACATTGATGGAAAGAGGAGTAAATGGATAGCCAAGATCCTGGAATTTGACCTGGAAATAAGGCCTACCAAATTGATCAAAGGTCAAGGCTTAGCCAAGCTGCTGGATGAAGCCAATTGCCAAGCTTTGGGGGTAAATCTCATAAACAAATGCTCAGGAATTCAACAGGGTCAGCTGTTTGAAACAGACCCTCAAAGAGAGCCCCCATTGGCTCGATGTCCTTGGTATAAGGATGTCATATATTTTCTGCAGGAATTGTGGCCCCCAGATGGCCTGCAAAGAAACAAAGCGAGAGCTCTCAAGCTCAAGGCAGTCAGGTACTGCCTCATTGATCAAATTTTATACTGGAAAGACCCCCTGGGGGTGCTTTTAAAATGCATGGATCCACAAGAGGCCGACAGGATCATGGTCGAGTTTCACAACGGCCTATGTGGAGGGCACCATTCCTGGAAGACTACCGCCCATAAAATTCTCAGGGCCGGATACTACTGACCCACCTTGTTCGCCGACGTCCATAGAGGAGTTAGAGCCTGCATTGCATGCCAAAGATTTTCAGGAAAGCAGCAGCTCAAGTCTCTGCCTTTGCATCCGGTGGCGGTTTCAGGGCCTTTCCAGCAATGGGGCCTTGATTTTATCGGAGAAATCCACCCTGCTTCCAGTGGGAAACACAGATGGATCTTGACGGCCACTGATTTCTTTACTAAGTGGATAGAAGCCATCCCTACCAGGAGCGCTTGCCACAAGGTAATCATTGGGTTCCTGGAGGACCTCATTACAAGGTTCGGCTGCCCAAGTAAGATTGTCACTGATAACGCAGCTGCTTTCAGCTCTGAGCCATTAGCCAAGTTCTGTGAACAGTTCGGGATCAAACTAATTCACTCCACCCCATATTATCCACAGGGCAATGGTTTAGCAGAGTCCTCCAACAAAAGTCTAATAAGGATCATCAAAAGACTGTTGGAAGACAACAAAAGGGCTTGGAACTCGAAGCTGAAATTCGCTCTATGGGCCGATCGGGTGACCTCAAAAAGATCCATAGGCACCTCTCCTTTCCAGCTGGTGTACGGAGCGGAAGCTGTTTTCCCTTCTCAGCTGGCCATTCCCGTAGTGAAATTCTTCCAGGACTATCAGGAAGAGACTAATGACATGATCATAAGAATTCATCAACTGGTGGAAGTCCAGCAGGCCAGAGAGCAGGTGGTGGACAGAATTCAGGATCAACAACAAAGGATCAAGCAAGTTTTCAATAAGAAAGCCAAGAGGGAGGAATTCCAGATAGGAGACCTGGTGCTGAAGTGGGACGCCCCTAAGTAAGACAAGGGCAAGCACAGCAAATTCGAAGCCCTATGGATCGGGCCTTTCAGAATCTCCGAAGTCTTCTCAAATAACGCATATCAGATACGAGATTTGGAGGGCGAAGAAGTTTTCAGCAGCCCAGTAAATGGGCATTTTCTTAAAAAATATTTTGTCTAAGCCTTTAATGGCTTCTGTACCCTGTAAATATTGTCTTCTCTGTTCTTCGTTTATTATTTTTATTGAATCGGCTTAGTAAGTGACTCCATAGCCCAACAACAAGGCATTGGAACTACAAAATGAGTCCTTAGAGCATCACAGGGACGACTCTATCCCCCATGGAGCCTAATGTTAGCAACATTTCTCGTCTTCAGTATCAGAAGACACAGGTCTGCAGGTTGCTTGAGGGATGCCCAAGTGCAGGGCATAAAAGAAGTCCTTTTCGGACTTACAATCAAGCGAGCGGGGCAGTTCAGTCTTCAGCAGAAAGGTTTCAACGATAAAGCAGGACATCAATTGATGAGTAATTGCAAATTTAACAAGTCGCGCCAAAGAATAGTAGGAAAATGTTTAAGGGGCATCAATCGCGATCAGTATCGGCGCAACAGTTGTTTCGTGAGCTCGGGGTTCGTAAATTCAAAGGGCGAACCATATCCTGATGGTTGCGCGAGATCCCGAGTTACGAAAAAGGGTCCGGAGAAAGTCAATCGTCGCTGACCATCGCGTCTCGGGACTTCGCGAAGGGAGAGTGCTAAAGTCTGGTACTCCGACTCGCGAGAGGCGCGAGCATCCGAGCTCGCAGAAGTGCCGAGAAGATCGAAGCCGTCCAATCAAAGCGGACACCTGGCAAACGATTAGGCTCCCCGCCTTCTCGCCCATCACGGTTTCAGTGCGCAAAAAGTAGTTCCATCATGTCCCGATATGCGAAGAAGCGCGAGCACCCGGGCCCACCGCAGCGTCGGATGAGTTTAGAACCGTCGGATTTGAAGGGCGCGTGGCATCATATCAAGCTGTCTCGGCCTATCACTCATCGCGATTCCGAGGAGCAAGGAGTAGCCATTCATACCCGCGAACGCCGAAAAGTGCCATGGGACAGGCACAACGTCATAGCCCGCGGTCGCTAAAGAAAGAGAAGAGCTGCGTGAAAGGGGCCAAAGGCGTCGAATTTCAGAGAGGCCCGTCACGAACCCCAGATGCCATCTGACCCGACCTTGATCCTGGTCTTCGTTTGAAATAAATGAAAACAAGAAGGGGTGGTTGAAACCTCTCTTCGTTCATTAATTGTGAAGTATGAAAGGTCTGGTAAGCGGTCCGTTCGAGAGGGTCCAGTGTACCCGTTCTTGCAGAAAAGCCATGTCGAGTCCTCGACCAGCCGGAAGAGACCTGCACACGCTAGCCCAACATTTACTGATTCAACTACTTCCCCTGTGGGAGCCATGCGCAGTTAAGATGATGTCTGACAGAGAATATCAATATGAGTTTGACTGAAAAGACACCAAACCTTGGGAATCCAAGCACGCCTCTGTTGGGCGAATTTTCCTAAGTATATAGACTCGGTCTTTGTATTTTGTAAAGGATCGATGGTAGAGCGAAGCTCCCGATTGTAAAGTTTTAACAATTATCTTAGCTCTGGTTATGCATCTGTATGTAATATTTTTTGTTTAATGGCAGACAGTCTTTCTTTTCCCGTCTAAGTTTTCGTCTTACACTAAGAGAGTTCATGATCGACTGATTCGCACGAATTGTGGCATTATGTTATGATAAAGGATTTATTGTGGCATTATTGTTCTCTTTGGTTTTCTACGTTTGAGCGTAAGAAGATCTTGCGTTTAAATGTCTTCTTCCACAGGTTGTTAGGAACCTGATGTTTATAACAGACCATTGCATCTCTCTGATACAAGTCTTCCCCCTACTCGCCCTTACTACAACTCACTGTCTAAAGTTATCCAAGACCTCACTTGTGCATGCATGCCTAGCCTAGTTTCAGAGTTGGAACCACATCGTTTGAGTTAATCTCCATTTGATCACCCAATTAAACAAATCGTGACACTAAACTGATGGGTGTCGGGCTCTGCTCCTGCAAGCAATCCAGGGGTGACTTCCGATGCTAACAGAACCTTTCAGGTTTGATAAGCCCTTTTGGACAAATTAAGGCTATTACATGGCAGCCTCGAATTGGTCCACGTGGCAGCCACGTAACCTACACAATCAACCATATTACCACATCAACCTTCCATGTCATCTTCCGTACAACCCAGTCAGCATGTCACGTCAGCATCCGTACAGTATAGTCAACATGCCACATCACCATCCGTACTACCACCTGTCATGTTTGTACTGCCACGTGTCTTGTTCATACTGCCATCTGTCAGTGTTCATACGACCATGTCAGCACCCATGTCGGTTGTCATACTTCCACATGTCAGTCTCTGGTGATGCCATGTGTCATCCCTGTCATGCTTTTTGTCTATTTAATGAAAACTTCAAAATGCCATAACTTTCTCATACGATGTCCATTTGAGCCCGTTCAAGTTGTGTTGGAAATCTCTCGACGAGCTCTTCGACATGAGTACATTCACAACATAATTCAAGACCATCAATTTTTCTTGGTTTTAGAGATCCTATTGGATCAATGATAAATAACCTATGTGCTACCACTTGTAAAGATTATTAATCATCTTTTTATCACTAACTTTAGTTGATTGAAATTTAAAATGGAGAAATGAATTCATCATATAACATCTCTTTTTTGGGGGACTTAGTTCCCCAAATCCCCTTATCCCTTTACAATGATCTATTTGTACCTACCAAGATTGGAGCTTTAGGGTTTAAAGTTTGTGGATTATCACTCTCCGGACATGTTACTTTGAAGATCACAAAACATATTGTAATTTAGTGATAGAAAAAATATATTCATATGCAAATAATCTATATTCAAACCTTAACAAACAGAGAATCAAATTGATCACATTAAATGTTAATAGAATAATTTATTTATTTTATATTATTAAAATTTTGAATATTAAGATATAAGAAACAAATTCATGAATAAGGACATAAAATCCATTTTTAATACCCTCTTGGACATGAGGTTAAATTTTTACTAGTGTTGGTATTTGGTCTCATGTACAGAACTAAGGCTAGATGCTACTAGAAAGCACACAACCCCATTGAAGGTAGCCTCTGTGATGATCACAAGGGATATTGCACTACAAGGAAAATGCCTTGTAGCAAAGGTTTTTGTGGAGGTTTTTTAGTGTTACAAGAATGGGCAAAATTTTCAAAAAATCTTCCATTATTTGTAACAAAGGTTTTAGTGAAGGTTTAAATGAATGTTTCCTATAACTAAAAGAAATTGGGTGGGTGGAGGCCATTTTTTTTTTCTGTGTGTTTTATTGGTAATACGCACTAGTGCATGTTTACGTAATACGCACGAGTGCATACATACACCTAAAAGCATCTGTGCTCGTATAATTATTATGCATTAGTTCTATTATCGCACAATTTGTAGGTTGGGTAAAGCCCGACCCAAACCACAAGAGTGTGACAACTATGGGAGTACCTACCCACTGTCACCTTAGATAGACACTACGCTCGTTTCAGTGATGATAAGTCACCACAAGGGGGGAATCCCAGTGACCTTAGGGGGATTGAGATAGAAAGTGATAATATGATGAGTGAAATCCCTATAGGTCAAGCTTGGAGGTGAATAAAGGCTTGAAGAATGAGTCTCGTGGATGGAGAATTATTTCCAAACATTGTATAACTACAAGACAATGTTAGCCTTGCCTAGAGCAAGACAAATGATTGATATACAAGCCTTAAACCAAAGGGGAACGAGAAAGAAACCTCGTTGTCCCAAAATTGCAGCAGTATGGAAATATATTTTCTGTGGTAAACAAGTTATATCAGCTGCAAATCTAATCACCAAAACCAAGTATAAGATGAGGGAATTAAAGCTATTAAAGACTAGTTAAACTTCCAATTAATGAAGCAAGACTTTGGTGGGTTTTAGGGATGTATATTAAGTGTTATCAACAATATATTATAACAACCAAGTGGTTGTAGTAAACAATTTCTACAACAACTAGATCTAGCCACATAAATCAACAAGTAATTCGACAATAAGATAGCTAATGAGCAGTAGAACAATAATCTAGGTTCACAAGTAAATTTCAACGATAGATAAGTGAGCAATAGATGAAAGAAGATGAGTTTTGTTACAACCCTAGTGGTTGTAGAATTAATTTGTAACACCAAGAAGAATTACAAGGCTAATCTAGACGCCCTTAGGGCACAAAGAAACCTTAAGCATGCAAAATTGATTCCAACTTGAACAATTGCAAAATCTCTATTTTTCATGTATTTCAATGCTATGATTTTAGATCTCCCATGCAAAATAGACTAGTGCCTTATCAATTGGGTTATGGGGTCTCTTGTTGCAAGGTCTAGTTGTGTTACCTCCCTAGGGGTGTAAGCCTTTTTACTGAAGGTAAATATAAGAGGGTGTAAGTCTTTTTCCTTCTCCTAGCAACCTTGTTAAGTAGCTTATCCAAAGACAAATGTGATAGACTTAGTGGAGGGTGTATGCCTTTATACTCCTCCAGGGGTTTAGACAAGAATAACCATGAAACATAGAAACACTAACAATATGCAGAAATTTCCTTACCAATTTCAAGAGATAGCAAGATAAACCCTCTTCTACCAAGCATATTCCACCACAAAAGCAAGACAAGTATCCAAGAGATATAACACACCACTTCTTCCACAAGACACAAGTATTAGCATCCAAAATTGCATAAGAGAGAGAAAGTGTGAATTGCCCAAGTAGGGCAAAATTTTCAGCCCAAACTTTATGTAATTCTAAAGTGTGGTATGTCTAAAATGAAAGTGACAAGGTCTTTATTTATACATGACCTTGTAAAAACAATTTGTCCACTTGACTTAGGGTAAAACACAAATTAAGTAGGTTGACCTCCCAATTTTCTCCTTTACAAATTATAATTCAATTTTACAAAATAAGCAAGCCCTAAAATATGATGTCATGCCCTCTAGGGGTGACATTTTGGCATGGTGAGCAAGTCGATGAGTTGTTTGAGGGAGTTGCTAGGCCTCCAAAGGCTTGGTCTTCATGTGCAAGGGCTTCCCTCCATCAAGACATGCCAAGTCATCATCAAGCCAACCAACACCACCAAACCCTAGCCCTTCAAGTGTGACATCATGCCCCAAAAGAAAGAGATAAGTCCTCCAAAGGCAAACGTTGGGGTTGGGAAGGCTAGTGAGTCAGCTCTAAAGGACACTCAAGTGCCTCCAAAGGCAACGTCCCTCATCAAAACTATCCAAGGAGAGGGGGCACATAATCCATATTGTGGGCTTCATGCCCCAAGTGAAGGTCCAAGTGACCTTGTGCCTTCACGATCAAGTTGTCACTTGTCAAAGACCTGCAAAGGCAAGCAAGTACGCCCTCCAAGGGTCCACAATTCACAATATTAGACCAAGTAAGCCATATCTAATAAAATAACCACTCGACCATGTGCATCAAATCCCCCCTTTTCAAAATAAACATATGCTTAAAGACCTTATACAATTTTCCAAATTTAGATATGTGAGGGGTGTCATAGTGCCCTATTGGGTGGACCATTTCCCAAGTCAATGAGTGCTTCTAGAGTGGAATCCCTTCTAAGTCATGCATTGGGTATGAAGTGGATGGGGTTAGACTTCTAGGAATGGGGATTCATGACATACAAGGGCTCATATTGTCTCATTTATGGGTGCCTTTGTAGAGGGTGTTCTACCCTTCATTTGCGATGCAACATTTTTCCAAGCCCATTTGCCATTAATTTATTATTAGAGTGTTTCCAGGTTGAAGACATATGTGGGCACTAAACTAAGAAATAAAAACAAAGCCCACATACGCTCTACCCTGGTCACAATGCTTCCCCGAGGTTGAAGACATACGCTCTAGCACTAAACTAAGCAATAAAAACAAAGCCCACACACGCTCTACCTTGGTTGGCATGGTTTTAATTAGTTATTTTGAGGGGTACCTTAACTTTTTTCGAGAAATATTTCATTGTTCTCGGGATCCCTGGGCAAGCATTTGGAAGGTTTATGATCGGATTTTATCTTTTACCAGCTACAAGCCTCTGGGCCTTCAACCCCTTCTTCCCATTAAATGAGGTACAAGCCCTTATTGGGTCATTGCTGCTCGAAAACTCAAAAGATGAGGAGACGAAGGGGAAGACGTGATGGAAAATTGTAAGTATGAGTGGGAATGGTACAATGACCCTTCAAGGAGAGCCCCTGGTAGCCATCCTTTCCCCGAGGGTGGTCACTTACTAGGAAAACATGACACTCATCAAGGTGAAATAGGGCAAAAAACATAATTTCCAAGCAAATGTTTTCAAAATCAAGAAAGGAATCTTTGCAACATATTCAAATGCTTGAATTATTAGAATGACACTTACCACAATACCAGACTTGTTACCTCATGGAGCAAGACTTGTTGTCCTCTATGATCCAGGCCAAGTGCAGTGGACATTGTTGCCTTCATCGAATGGTGATGTATGGTGAATGAAGGGCTCTGCTCGCTGGGCTGCCTCTCGGTACTCTATGTCTGCGACCTGAGGGCCTCGAGACATCATCCCCTTAGTTATCCCTAGAAATGGGGGATAACAGGTTCTATCTTTTTTGTTATAAGTCGCACCAGTTCTATCTTTTTTTTATTATACGCCTCATCGGTGCTTATCTAAATATTACACATCGAGACATTCTTTTTTTTTTTATGGCACACCGGTGCTTGGATGATTTGTACACATCGGTGACTATATCACCACATGCAATGGAGGAAAGTGAAATTTCGAACATTTGAGGTGAGATGTCGACGTCATTATTTGTTACTAAGCATCGATCTGTATATTATATGTAAAGCATCGATGCGTATTTTAAATATGTGCACCGTAATATTTTGAAATGATAAATATAATCGTATGTTATGTCGTTTAAGGTAACAATGTTTTTTCACAATTTTCAGCATTGGTGCTTCAATGTAATTAATAGGCATTGATGCACAACGATGTGTATTTTATGGCACACACCGTTTAGTGAATTCAAAATAATACAATGCACCAATATGTATATATTTTAATTAGTTGTTTTTAACAAATTTTCAATTAATCATCTTAAAGACAAATATTTTTTTATAATAATATTGATTTTTATATTTTTGTTATTGAGTTTTTATATAGTGATTGGATTAATGTGTTATCCAACAGATTACATCTATGTTATTTGCAACAATGTAAATTATCCATATATTAATTAATGAGCAACACAATATTTTACAACATTCAACAATTTTAATAAAATAAGAAACTCATTTTATTATATATAAATAAGAGACTCATCGTCATACAAAATGGGACAAAGTAAAGCTCCACAATAATCAAAATGCAACCAATATGTAATTATTACACTTATTGGTAACATGTCATCATGCAATTGGGACAATCACTAATTTTAAACAAAATCACTAATTTTCATAGACAAATATTCCAAACATACAATTTGCAATAACATTCAATTATATTGATTGTTGTTCATCACTTGAACTGCTGTCACCACTCAAGCTATGTGCATGATTCAATTATTCATCACTTGTAGGTGATATTGTACTTTGGTTATTTAACCTAATGTTTTCTTGATCGACTTATTTTTTATGTTCCGCATCTTCATGTTCCATCTAATATAAACATAGAAATAAAGTATAATAAATATATCTACATTTATATAGTAGAATATACATGATTGTGTAAATCAAAAGGCATACCACAACAATAAGTGTTTCATAAACAAAACACATTATTATGAAGCCATGTTGCATGTTTTCTTTCAAAATCTCTTATGTTGGTTGCACTCCATACTTTGTTTCATGCATGCTTAATACGCCATGACAAAGCATAGTCGATATAATTACTATAAAGGTTTTTTGTTGTTCCATTAATTATAAAACGAGGGAAGTTAAACAACATAACTACTTACAAATTGTTCAATTAAACCTTCATACTTTGACATATACTCACAACCCATACTTAACCAAATGTCAAACAATTCTTCGATTGACTCTTCTTTGTATATTAGCACCTATTAGAAGACATCCATGGACGAGTGTAAATTAATTATTTAAATATAAATGTTACAACAAATATGAAATCTTAAGTAAGGTCGAAAACCTAAATATTCAAAAACTTTGCAATCAATCCTTTTATTCATTGTCGTCCTTTCTTATGTGTTGAATGAGTTCCATTTATTTTTGCAACAAAACAATTGAAAATTAGTATTTCATGCGATAATTAAATTTGAATGGCTCCTCTTGTGATGCTCCTATGCCCTATAGGAAGGAGTGTGCATAGACAAAGAGTGAAGGATCTCTAGAATAATGGTTTTCAGAGACTCCATGATGGTAGTTCGAGCAATTCCCAAGAGGAGCCAACCAGTAACAATTTTTTTAATGGCATGATCTCTCGCATATCGGCTCTCATTGATGGCTTTCATGACTTCAAAATTTTCCACATAAAAAAGAGAACTTAACCCCTTAGTAGATCAATGGGAAAGATTAGGCACAAGTTTGGAATGTGGAATTATGAATATAAATGGGGTTAGGGGGGCCTTGACTATTCCATAGTCAAGTCCCTCCTCCTTCATGTGTACAATTGTCGATGACACGTCCGTCGATCCTTTTGCACTCCCTCCCGCACATTTAAGGTTTTTTTCACATGTATGGGAATCCAATTTGATATGTGCCTCCTTGAGGTTTTATGCAGTTTGAGAGCTCTGGTCATGGATCGTTCTCCACCAATGTTTATGAGGGTTTCTACCCTTGGTTGAGTGTTGAGTTCTTGGTCTCTGTTTCGGTCAGCTGATGGTCACGAATGGGGGCCAATGCTCTTATGGTCGCTGGCTTTCGAGGTTTTGGATTGGTCTTAAGAGAAAAGAGATTGTTTTTTGTCAGCTCTATGTGTTGATCTTTACATATTTCTTCTTGTTTTCCAATACTTAGTATTTTGTTAATATTGTGCGTGTTATCTCTCTCAAGCCTTTTATTTTCGCAAATTAAAAATTCCTACATCTCTTATTTGCAGAATTGGGATTGGAATCTCTGGGGGGAGAGTTAATTTTTTCTAGTTGTAGTGGGTAACAATGGAACCCTCTTGGAGCGATTTCAAGAAGATTCTTAGGTGAATCAAGGAAATTTCTCAAGCTAATTGTTTTATTCTCCATCAACTCTTATGTAAAATGGGGAAACTTGAAATCGTCATGGCCTTCTTGACTCAACAGATTGATGTAATGGAGCTCGAATTCCAACAGTTAAGGACACCAGATTACCCTTATCACTTGGTCTCTGTGTCAATTAATCATGGTACATTGTCCCCTCGCGAAGGTAATATTGTTAATGGCATTGATGAATGTGGCAAGACACAAATGGATATTGAGGAAGCATGTAATGTCCCTTTCCGAATAGGAGCTCCAGAGAGGAGGCGTAGTAGTCTAAACAACCTTGTTCGACTATAGCTAGGGCTATATAGGGGTAAACAAGGTTACTAGAGGTCACTTCAGCTGAGGGTGTTATAATTTGAAAGTGACATTGAGCTAAAAGTGGCTAAAGGTGCTTTTAAGAAAAAGTGAGCTAAAAATAGAGCAAGTGAGCTAAAAATAGGTCAACAACAAATTAGGGTTTTGGGAAGCTATAAGAAAAGGTAAAGTGACCTAATTCACGAGGATGAAGAATTTGACTTGACAGTTGAGGAGAGAGGCACATCTTAGGAGAGAGCTTTGTGGATTCTAGGAGGAAGACACCCAGAGGCTGATTTTGGTGTTGAGAGACACACCCTAGTCACCGGGAAGATGATCCAAGTCTTCCATTGTACTTCAACAATAGTTATCCAGTTTGCAGCAGTGAGGGCACACTTGTCTAAGTAGAGGGCTCAACTATTGAGCATCAGATTGATTCGACTTGTCCCGGTCAGGGAGAATCGAGTGATTCCCCTCCGACCCACTTGAGAGGAGGGCAGGACACTTATATTTACTGGTTTCTCGACAGATTTCGACGGAGAAATCATCTTCAGTGCATTTCTCATCCATTGAGGGTGCTACAGTTTGGGAGGCCACATTTGGGATTCCCAAGAGATCAACAGGTTAGATCCAAGGAAATCCTTCCGACCCATTTTAGAGGAGCCTAAGTCGCTTAGTTTGAGACCCTTATTAGTCGATTTCGACGGAGGAAACACTAGGGCGTAGTTTCCAACAACAGTTGGGGCGCATTTCCCTAGGGTGATCCATCCAGGGTCCAAACACATCAACAGAGGGCCGATTGTCAGCCTGTTAGTCACTAGGACTCTGTTAGAGGGAAAGGCACATTGTTTGGGACAATTTCTAGTCAGGTCCGAGGTGTGTAGCCATGAGGGTGCACAATCCAGTTCCGCAACAATTGTTGTGTGAGTTGTCGTAGAGCGCAACAGATCATCCTGTTCACATCCTATCCAACAATCTTCTTCCATCATCCGGGTATCATCTTTCTAGTTCACTTCTTTATTGTATTTCAACTAAGATCCACTTAGATCTGATCTAGCCAAGAGATTCTCTATTTTCACCCGCATACAACATTGTAATCCAACATAAAACTCATAATATATGATTTACAGTCTTTTGTGTCATTCTCTATCTGTATGCTTATTCATAAACAACTTATTTATCTACAGACACATGCGAAAAACACCGAGCATGTTAAAACCTGCAGCCTAAACGCATCCAAAAAACCCCAGTGTATTAGATCAGACAGTAGAAAAAAAAGATTAACAACTTTTCCTAGACTAGCCGGATCTGGGATATTACAAAGGACCTTTGCAGTAGGGAAGGGCCTTAGAAATCCAAGATTATGCTTCCTGTTATCAGTATTTTCCTTTAAATTTCAATGGTTACTATGCTAATATATCAAAGTTGTAATTAGCATAGACAATCAAGAAATCAATTTGGAGAGAGCTCCAAATTTTGCCATAGTAGTTATATAAATATGTATAGGCTGTGAGCCTTTTTTGAAGACCTTATATGATCGTTGCTTGCCTTCACACAACTTGTTTTAATACGAATATAGTTCAGTTTCTTTAGAAAAGAAAAAAATAAAATTGGTGCGTAGAATAAAATAGTACACACAAATGCATTAAACATATATATACACACTAGTATATGATTATTGTGTTGTTACAAAATTGAAAATGTTTTGTTTACAAATTGTTAAATTCACGTGGTGCTCTATAAAATAATAGAAGCATCGGTTCCTCATTATTGTTTATTGTGAACCACCAAACCTGTGAACAAATTTAAAACATGACACTTTCAGTATTAAAAACAATGTTATTTACATTTTAAACTTAGTGGTGTTGTTGATAGGAACATGTGCATTGGTGTGCTACTCCTATATAGTGCACATTGTTAACTACGAAAACATTTTTTTAAGAAAATGGATAGCGATGAGGTTTGGGATCCAATGCGATGATTGGTTGCATTGTAATGGACACCAAACACCCCATATACAAGTAAAGAAACCCTACAAAAATCTATTAATTAAAAAAAATCTCCTTGTCAAATATAGAAAGGGAAACTAAGAGAAAGAATAAGAAATTTAGGGCTTCCAATACCAAAGGTAACAATGAAACCCTTTTATTTTCTTGGGAATGCACTTAAAATTGTTTGAATCAAATAGGGGAAAGACTAAGATGATCAATAGAATGAAATCATATACCTGGAATTTCTCCTCTATAAATTTGTATGCGACCTACGGTGATCCCTTTTACAAATTTGACTCTTCAAAAAAATTTACCCACTCCAATGTCTTTATTGGTAATTCTCTCTTGCACAAATCTTCCCTCTAAATTCTCACAAAATAATGAAATAATGATTAGGGTTTTCATTCATAAACACATACATTTAGAAAAATGAAATTCCCGCTCATTTTTTCGTTGTATATTTTGATGCATTGATGATAAACATGTGTGTTGGTTTTTTTTCTAACTTACTTTTTTAGTGCGCTACACTGTTTAAAGTGCACCGGTGCGTTTTTACATAAAACACATCGACAAAATTGACAAAGTGCAAATGCAAACCTTTACAATTAAAAATTTACAGAGGTTTTTCTTTGCAAAGGCAAAAACAGAGGTCACTCTTTGATGCCTCTCATAATTTAGCACATCGATGTGTTTTGTATATACAGATGCACCGATGCATCAGAAAATAACTAAGCACAATAACTTTTAAAAGCCATTCAAGATTATGTTTGAAGTTAAATTGTTTTATGATTTCCAAACTTTCTTTTAAGAATTTATTCACGTATCGATGATGTTTTTGTCTCAAATGCAGGGGAAAAAAGAGTTATAATATCAAATGGTCAATTCTTCAGATTCCAACTCATTCCATATCATTTCAATTTCTTCAAGTTCTCACCCATCGTTATCAGTTAGTCTAAATTTTATTTATAGTTCATTTGTCTAATTGAGTTGATGTTATGTATGCACATGCATTTGAATAATTGTTCATTGAATTTTATAGGATCGTGATTCAGGATCAAGTTCGGATGCACAAGATATTCCACCAATCCAAAAATGTTGCAAGCTCTTATTAGGAGAAAGATATTGCAGATAGATGTTTGATGAAAATGGATAATTTTTTTACCCTGCCAATTGTAACATAACATCTTCTAGAAACCATCACGCGTCAATGGTATTACACTGTGAATTGGATCTCTTTTATGACACCTCAATAGTATGTGGCTACTCAAAATGTAAAGGGTTGAAGGAGAAACCTCGTCGTGTCACATTGTTCCATTATATTAATGATCAACCACCCAAAGTTGACACTCTAATAACTCCCATTGTGGCCAAGAATCCAATAGATGATATAGAAAAGACAAGTAGAAACACTAGCTTTCATATGTGCATGTATGTGGATCCCAATGCAAGGTGCTCACTTATAGGGGTGAGTCTAACCTCCTTACAAGTCATTAGGTGATGCACACATGGTGATTTCTTTAAGAAACAACATAACACAAGTTAATTTTAAGATTTGCTTAAGTTTTACAATGGGAGGACAACCTTAGCCTTTATACATGTGAAAAATCTTAACACAAGAGGTATTTCCTAGATCACTAAGTTAGGGGTAGGTGATATGATGGATAAATCATGGAAGGGAAAAGGAAAACTTAATATATCGAACTTCAAATACATGTAAGATGATGTATAGGTATTTAAACTTGACCAACTAGCTTTCATGAGATAGGAATCTTCAATGCAAAAGCCTTTAAGAGGGAGCTTTAGCTTTGAGTTACCATTTTCTCGACATTGTTTCTTACTACCCCTTTCTTTGCTATTTATTTTCTTTATTTACTTTCTTTTTTTCATTCATCAAGTCCCCTTTTCTTTAGATATGTATAGTCATGCATGGGACTAGGGGCATTAGCCTCATACCGAGGTGGCATAGCTAAAGATTTATCATTTTTTACTTTTAACATTTTTATTTTCTCTTCACCTCTAGCCTTTTTGGATTATTTGACTTAGGCTTTCTTAGATAGACCTTTTTGAATGACAATTGACAAGTCAACAATGAGTGGGAATAACTTTTTATGAATGGAATGGAAATGAAAAGGGAAAAATGGAAGTATGGTTAGGATATGAAACATGCTACCTTAACCAGATCCCTAGTAGTAAAAATTAACTCGAGACCTGACAACACTTCTAAAGGATAATAATGTCCACCATGGTACGAGAAGGAAAATAGTAAAATCATTAATGTTACAAAGTGTTATTAGATCATACTTTAGTGTTTACCACATTCACAACCATTTTATAAGTTATAAGACCATGTATAAGTATCAAACCCATACATGAGAACATGACATACCAAGTGAAGTAAACAATCTAAACCAAAGTACTATGACCATGTGTAGTGAAAACATAGTGTACCATCTACTCGTGCATGTGTCATTTAAGGTATAAGAGAAAAGAGATGACATACCATGGCTTAAGAGTGATGTGAGGCAAGATCATCATGTATTTGATGGAGAAAACTGGCAGAGTGAGTTTGAGTCTAGAGAATATGAGCAAGAGAGCTCAAGTCAGTAGCAACACCACACCCATGAGAGAGTGGTTGTAGAAGTAGTTAACCTTTTGGAAGCAACAAAGGTCACGGATAATGTTGTTGAATATGAGGCCCTACTCCTAGGACTTGAATTGGTTGTAGAAATGGACACAAGAATGTTGCAAGTCATTGGTGATTTGGATCTCATAGTATTACAAGTCAAGGATCAATATGAAATGAAGAATGAAAGACTAAGGAGGTATAGGCAAGCAATGTTGCGTATCGTAGATTCATTTGATGCCTTCTCAATTAAGGTTGTCCCAAGGGAGAAAATTTCTTAGGTTGATCCTTTAGTTGTAGCCACAACCACTACCCAATCATGTGAAATTCTTACATCAAGTGAAGTTGAGATGGACATTTTGTATTGACCCTCTATCCTAGATAACCTTAAGCACTGACAAGTATTTGATGATGACTCATAGTTGAATAGATTCATGAATAATGTTAGAGAGTTTCATGATTATGTTGTGGATTGGAGGGTTGAAGATGAGACAAACGAGGTCTTTGAAGTGATTGATTTACTCGAGGGTAACAAGATTCCAAAGGGTTTGGTCCCAATAGAGAGGATCTTTGATAGACATGACATATACAAATAGAAGGTAGGAATTTCCAAACTCGAGGACTATATAGAAATCAATATTGGCTCAGAGGCTAGTCCCAAGATGATCTGAATTGGAAAGGGTACTTCAAATGAAGAAAGGAAACAAATAGAATATCTGATTAGGGAGTATTGAGATGTGTTTGCTTGGTCATATGATGATTTGAAATCATACAAGGGAGATATCATTCAACATACCATCCCATTAAAAGAAGATGCAAAACCCTTTAGGCAAACGTTAGGGAGAATCAATCTTAAACTCCTCCCCCTTATCAAGAAAGAACTCGAAAATATGCTTTTCATAAAAATCGTTGCTCCGACCCATCATTCGTCGTGGCTTGTAAACCTAGTAGTGGTGAGAACGAAAATTGGTGAGATTAGATTATGCATTGACTTTAGGAATCTCAACCAGTTGTCCCTAAAATATAATTATTCTTTTCCAAACACATAGAATATGTTACAAAGAGTTACAGGAGTAGGCATGTTGTCCATGCTTGATGGGTTTTCAAGGTATAATCAACAACCAGTTGTCCCTAAAATATAATTATTCTTTTCCAAACACATAGAATATGTTACAAAGAGTTACAGGAGTAGGCATGTTGTCCATGCTTGATGGATTCTCAAGATATAACCAAATCTTATGTAGTTAGTGAATGATAGGCATAAGAAAACATTCACAATCCCATGGGGAACTTACAAATTTCTCAAGATGCCATTTGGATTGATGAATGCAGGGTCAATTTTTCAGAGAGCTATGAACTATGATTTTAGGAACCTAATTGGAAAGATCATAGAAATATATCAAGATGATCTAACCGTGTTTTCCAAATAATGAGGGGATCATGTGCACCATCTAAAACAAATATTCGAGAGATGTAGAAAATATGGCATATCCTTGAACCTAAAGAAATCAGTCTTTTGAGTAGATGAAAGAAAACTTCTTGGACATGTCATTTCTAATGGGGGAGTCAAGATAGATCCACCAAGAGTTGAATCCATTCAATAGATTCCCTTACCTGCAAAAAAGATGGCAGTGCAATCTGTTAGCACTAAAAGTCACCCTCAGATTGCGGGAGGATAAGCCCAGTACCCATCAAAGTTTTTGGTGGATGTTGGTTTTATATGAGTGGAGGTCAATGGACAAAACTCAATATATGAATGATGTTCAACACAGAACTGGACAAGAAATGCACAGGGAAGTGAGGGCCACAACTAACTTCGGTCAGTGAATAAATATCAAAACTACTTATTTATACTCAGAACGTTCACACTCTTGATAGTCGGGGACTATTCTGAGTATAAATAAGTAGTTTTGATATTTTGTTATGGTCGTCAACTGGTTGAGCAAAGCTCCCTATTTTGTAATGTTTTGATGGCATAACTGTTCTGTGGTGATGCATTGGATTTGAGACTTTCAAATTAACAGAAGTCAACCTCTTTTCATCTCTTTGTAAAAATTGTGCTAAAACACTCGAGCATGGAGGATCCAGTCGAGGGTTGTTATGTTGTTGTAATGTAGGTTTGATTGCAGCGGTATTATGACCAGTTTTAGTTAGCTTCCTTGTGATCTTTTCCCCTCTTACACTGAATGGCTCGGGCATGGAGGATCCAATCGATTTGTTGTAGTTGGATGGTGATGTAGGTTTGATCATTGTGCTATTGTGACTGTGTTGTTTGGACATATTTCAGTGTCTGAAGCTTGAGCTTAAGAGTGATCTTGAGTCTGAGTTTTTCTTTTCCAAGATGCTTGAAGGCCTGATGCCCATAACAGTCTTGTCCACCTTTCTTACAAAGTCTTCCCTCTGCTCACACTTAAACTCAATTCACTAACTGAAGTTAGTTGTGGCCCTCATTTCCCTGTGCATTTCTTGTCTAGTTCTGTGTTGAACATCATTTATATATTGAGTTTTGTCCATTGACCTCCACTCATATAAAACCAACATCCACCAAAAACTCTGATGGGTACTGGGCTTATCCTCCCGCAATCTGAGGGTGACTTTCAATGCTAACACAATCTTTATTCAAAAAAATAAACTCATCATGAGGTTTATCCCAAAATTTGTTGAAATTACCAAGCCTATCTCTATTCTATTCAAGAAATATTAGGAGTTCAAGTGGGATGATAACAATAAAGTCACCTTCAAGATGACTAAGGATGTTGTCACTATGACACTAGTCTTGGTGAGTCCAGATTACTAGGGAATTTCAACTCTTTTCTTTTGCCTCGGAAGAAACAATAACTGGTGTCCTATTGTAAAATAATGATCAAAATATGGAATAGACTATAACGTTCATGATAAAAGCACTTAGGAACTCAAAATTAAAATACACCACAATGGAAAAACAAGATTATGCTCGTGTGCAATCTCTGAAATACTTTAAGCTTTGTTACTGTCCAAACTAGCAGCCCCTAGGAGGATGCTATGGGGATAGCATGATACAGGAAATGCACCATTGTCACCTTAGTACAATCTCCCATTCACTTTAGGCCAGCTCCTAGAGACCAAGGGGAGTATCCCAATCCTTCCAACTACACACCTCAATACATGTTAGATAGACCAATGCCTTAGTAGCTAAATGCCTTAAGAATGTTCAACCAAGAGTTAGTGAATAAACCACTATAAGGTAGAGAGGGTCAGGAGCTATTTGTAAGAATGCTGATATTTGATATAGATATTCTACAACAAAAAATACAAAGCAACACTATAAAACCACTCTTTAAATTATGAAAAATGTACCTTTTATTGCACAAGAGTGACATCTTGTTGCACAAATCAAGGGTGATTGACATACCTGAGTTGTACCTTGATTCTTTGTTGTAAACTGGACTATCTTGCTACTGTCCAAATATTTCAATATTTGATTTAAGACAGAAAACACAGAAAATTGTTGATTTGGACCATAAAATGTTACCAAAGAGTGCCCTAAATAACTTAGGATGAAATTCTTTGGACACTTTATGTTGGGACAGATATATTAATGAAAAAACATCCCAAATATGATAAAGAGTAAGTATAAGTGAATATTATCCAAGGTAATACTTCAAACTTGCAAAAAATGGTGCAAATCCCCCTAGGGTTTGACCAAAAGTCTCCAAAATGAAAAATATGAGCAATGGACCACTTTATAGATGATTTTCACCATAAGAATATGTTAGATAAGCTTGATAAACAATTCCAAAGTGAAAGAAGAGTGATGGTAGGGTAGATTTCACCTTTTTAGGGTTAAACCCTAGCCCTGGGGTTTCAACAATTCTATTTTTTTATTGTTGTAATTAATTTTCAGAATGGAATAAAACCTTAAATCAGCCATATGAACATTAGATGAGACAATAAAGAGCAATCTAAGAGTGCCAATTTTCCTCCTAGGGTTAGAAATTCAACAATTTAGCACAAACCCTTAGACATAAATGTCTAGAAAGTAAAAGTAAACTGTTAGATTTATTCTAGACAATACAACAAATATTTTTAGCGGTTTATAACTTTTATGTTTTTTTGTATTTTGTGGAAAAATAAATACAAGAATTAAATTTTTAGGGTTTTTGGTTGGTGAATGTTGGGAGTTAGGGCATAGCCTTATCTCCACCTAGGGCTTATGGGGTCAAGAAGTATGCCCCTCTAAGAATTGATTATCCCCATTTATAGATTAGAAATAGAGACTATGGCCACAAGGCTAGTATTCTCTTGCTAATCAAGACAAACCATGATAATTAATGTTGTACAAGAAGGTTTTCCTCAAGGGAATAACTTTCACCAACAAAATCAACAAAAGACTTGGAAGAATGCTTGAAACCCTTGCCAAGGAGCATAAAACTAATCACGACACGAGACAAATCCTTACCAAATTGTTTTAAAGAGGAAGGAAGAGATACAAACCCTAGATGTCCTCTCTGCAAGTAGTTGTGGAACTCCTCAATGGATCGATTTTGATAGTTTATGTAGAAATTGAACAAATCACAATAGCCTTTGAAAACATGCCAAGAAGAATAACCAAGAAAGATAGAGCTCCATGAATTGACACCAAAAATACACCAAGTATCTTCTATTAAATGGCTCCAAGAATAATCTCCAAAAAATCACAATGAAATGAGTGTGAGGAGTGCCTATATTTATAGATGAGGCCCTCATCTCCTCTCCACTCCTTATTCTCCAATATTAGGCTAAGGAATAAAATAAAATGACTTTTCATCCACACAAACCAGAGGCTAAGTAAAAATTACAATTAAATGATGCTTTACATTGTGCAAACCCTCATAGAAGGGGGAAAATTTAATAAAATATGCTCCAAAATTGCTCAAATAATGTCGATAAATCCTTGAAATATGTTTCTAAAGCTTGACCATGTCCATACCTAAGGTCAAGGCAATGCCATGAAGCATGGGAGTGGTTCATAACAAGGCAAGGAATATTCCTTGTCCATCCAAGTTGCAACATCTAGCTCAAAAAAGAGGGATGGCCTCACCCCAAGCCCTAAAATTTCCCCCAAAGTGGATGGCTTCTTTAATTTTCTGCATAAGTGGCCATAAAGTGCATGCACATCAATGGGCAAGTGTGAAATAACCCCAAACAAGTGCTAAGTCACATGGGTGACCTCCACATTATCAATTTAGGCTCAAAATAAGCCCAATGTCCTCATGAAGGGACCAAATGAAGTCACCCCCCTTTAATGAGAAAAACACTATAAAAAAGTGTCAAACGAGGGGAACGTTCTAGATTTTGACACATGGAGGGTGTAGAGGATGTCCATCTAGATGAAAATAGCCTATCTGTGTCTCAGAGAGGGTGACTAATGCCTCAAAATCCATGTTATGCATGTAATATTGCCTCAAAAAATGTGCAACTGTACAATCATGTGCAAAATAGCCTCCAAAGGCCCAAGTGTGGTACATACATAAGAAAGAAAGGGTCCATGTAGGTAAGGTGTGCTAAACCATGGGTATAACAACCCTTACAAAGTGCAATCAATTTTACAAAGAAAATAATCATAAGTGAATAGATAGAGGCCCTGTAAATCATGTATCATGGTATATCCATCTTAGATGCCCACATACCTACCCAGGACATAAATGCCCAACATAAGTGGAGAGTTATCAACTCCAAAAGGGTAGTCCGTTGAATCAATAGAACCAAGCACCCTGAGAATGGGGACTAAGAGAACATGCCATGACCGTCCACCTGATATGATCTCGATAATCTCTAACCAACTCTTGTACATTTAGATCATCCCATCATGGCCACGTACAAAGAAAACACACACTTTGGGCACGTCGAAGTGGTCACATCCATGTCAAAGTGGTCACATATCATGAAAAAATACAGGGTACATTGCAAAGAGTCTGGGATGTAACATGCCTTATGTGGGATATTCAAATATCACTACATACATCTCTCATGTTGCCATGAAGGATATACTGACTCAACAATATTGCCTAGGTATTTGTGGTAAATGGGTGTTTAGGATTCAAGAATACGATATGGAAATCAGACCCATGAAATTGGTGAAATGACAAGGTCTAGCTAGGATGTTTGTTGAAGAGAATGAGAGAGCATTGAATATGAATGAAGAAGAAACCCTTGAGATGGTAGCTGCAGTTTTAGATGATCTAGAGAGGCATGAGTGGTATATGAACATAATTTACTACCTGAAGAACTTAACCTGTCCAAACCACCTCATATATTAGAAGAGAGGGTCCCTAAGGTTAAAAGCATCAAAATATTGTATCATCCAAGGTGGCCTTGGTTGGAAGAATCTGGGTGACTTGTGTTACCGCTTAGATTCTCTCTTGGTGGAAAAATCCCAACCATAAGTGTGAGGATCCAATTGCAACTTAGGCAAGCCACCATTGTCACCTAACTGGATTAACCTTTCTCTCTTTAGACCAAGGAGGTTCCTAGACTAGGGGGGCTTCCCTATGATTAACTAAGCCTAATTGTTGTCACGTGAGAAGAGTAATCTAGCTGAGCTAATTATTCTTATTTAATGATTAACAACATTTGTGTTTGAATCATAATTTAGTGCAAATCAATGTGAAACAAAACATGGGTTGATTGAGATTATGCCCAAAATGAACTTGCCTTCAATGAAACCGTTGCTTCCTTTATACACACTTGTGATATCATGGAAGAA
>SNQJ01S0004359.1:50937-69714 GCA_010110895.2 Picea sitchensis
CACACACCCTCTACAAAGGCACCCATGAATGAGACACTACGACCCCTTGTTTGTCATGAGCCATATGCCCATTGAGTCTTGACCCCAACCACTTCATCCACTTTACATGGATTAGAGAGGGATCTCTCAGAAACTCTCCTTGACCTAGGGAAAGATCTACCCAATAGACACCTCGTCAACCCTCCCATATTCAAGCTTGATAGGTCGCATAGTGTCTTTGAGCAATTAATTGTTTAATATAGTGATCTTTGATGCACATGCTTAGATGGCTTATTTATTGATTGGATTCACTTATCATGATGTTGTGACTTGAGATCCTTGGAGGGTGTGCTCATTTGTCTTTGCAGGACCTAGTTGGTGGACAGTTTTGGGAGAACAAGCCTAGCTTGGGCTTCCATGGGGCTACAAGCCCACAAGTTGGATGCCAAGGGCTCGCATGCCAGATGAGAAATATTAGACTTGGAAGGCCTTGATGATGACTTGGAGTACATAGCCCAACCCTCATTTGCTAAATGATTTTACCAAGAGGGGAAAAACGTCTTCTTTTTGAGCTTGACGTCATGTGTGGGGGGCTAGGGCATGGTGGTGAGATGATATGCATTGGCACTTGGAAGTTTTGAGGTGTTTGAGGCTTTGACCATGAAGGAATACATTTGGATGCTTGGCACATGGCTTTGGGAAGCCTTACTACCCTCCTACATCACCAACGACCTTCTCCTAGTGCCAAAACATCCCCTAAAGGTGTGACGTCCATGTAAATTAGGGTTTTATTTGTGCAAAAGTGAAATTTTAAATGAATTGTTTAATATTAATTTGTTAAGGGGGAAATATTAGAGTTGTTGACCCATAATCTTGTGGTTTACCCCTTAATTTGTGGACAAGTTACCTTGGTGACATTTTGTATAAATAAGAGATCATAAGATCCCATTTTAAGATAACTCTACCTCATTTTGAGAAGTATTGGTTTGAAAATTTCGTTATTTTGTGCTCTATTTGTCTCTCTTGCACTTGTTTATCGCTATCTTGATGAATGGTTTATGGAGGAGTGAGGCGTTTTCCTTGGATGGATATTTTCTAGCTTTTATGGTGGATTATCTTGACAACTTTCTTGATTTTGGTATGGTCTTTTACTCTTATGCTATCATTCTTTTCAAGTCAAGTATTGTTGTGCTAGGAGCTAGGTGGGAAGTATAAGGGAATACACCCCCATCATAGTCTTCATTATTTTATGCTTTATCTTATTGATTAAACAAGGGTTTGCTAAGAGAAGTATAAGGGCATACACCCTCTTAGCTTAAACCCTAGCTAGAGAAACTTGCCTTGGGAAGTAAAAGGGATTACAGCCCCAAGGAGGTAGCTTCTCTAGCTCTTTCCTTTATTTGACTCCATTAACCCAAGAGTAAAGGAACTAGTCATACATTTTTTACATTAGAGATATAAAATCATTGCCTTGGGAAATTCAAATTTTGATCTTTTGAAAGGTTTCTCACTTGAAGTTGGTTTACCTCATTGAGAGGAGTCTTCCCCTACTAGGGCGTCTCCTCTCTCCCACTACTTTAATTTTTGTTACAAACCTTAACCTATGGCCATTAGGGCTGCATAACCCTAGCTACTAACACTCTCTTAACTCCTAAACTAACCCTAGACTAGCTCTCTAACTTCACTCACCTAGTTTATTAACTAGGGCACACATTTTTGGGCTACTTCTTGGCATTTTTCCATGGTTTATTTAGCTGCTACATGCCATTGAATGCTACAGCCACAAGGCTGCAATTTTATGCATAAAATACATGTTATAACAACTTGCTTTATTCAGCCTTAAAGTGCCATTTTTTCAGTCATACTTCATTGCCATACTCATTGATAATATTGTTGATTGATCTTATGCTTTACATGATGATTTGAATGTCTTACTTGCTGATATAAACTGTCATCTATTGCTGCAAATAAGGGACAAAAAGCTTAAATTGTTGATCCATACTAACATATATTATTGCAAGTTGGATTTTCTTGTGTCTCAGGCATGTACAATCATCTGGAGAAGTAATACACCTTTGGAGCAACAATCACTTGACTTACAAGGCATATCTTCCCACTTTTCATTCCACTTAGACTTGAACTCTAGGGTATTTACTTCCATTTCTCTCCATATCCATGTCAATCCCCTTAGGGTCACTGAGATCGCCTCCCTAGAGTGATCTAGTCACCCTTGAAGTGCGAGACCTACATCGAGGTGACATTCGGTGTAGGATTCCCAAGTTGTAGAACTTGCTTTGTGGTTGGATCGAGCTTTTCCCAACCTACAACTTGCGCTATAACAAGTTCAATGAAGGTGTCGGATGTCCAACACGGGGAGAACCTAGATCTCAAAGTTCTTGTATGACTTCACATACTCCCTTCATGCGGTTTCCTTCGCATTAAGATAACAACTATCAAGATTTCCCTAATTAAAACTACTCCGCACTGACCAGCCCCGGTTATGATGAATACCAGGATCGAGCTAGGCTCGCAAGGGTTCAGAGCATACACCGGGGAGTTGAGGGGAAGGTTTATTTTAAAGCAAGAAAATATTGAGAGAGAAATGCGAAAAACCGAAGTGTTTTCTAATTACTAAATGCGAAAAGGAAAAACTAAACTAGCAAAAAGATTACTTTGCTTAAAATTAAATGAAAGTTGTGATTGCTTGACTAGTTAATTCCCTTAGATTGTGTGTTTGGAAAGCATAAAATCAAGAAACTCATAAAGAAATAAAGCACACAACCACACCACTAATCCCCCTAAAGGGGATGACGAAACTGGGCACTATGAGGCCCGCTTTTATTAATGCCTATTACACTTAAGAGACTGAGTTCTCGTTTTCTCTTTTTTTGAATTTTTGGATCCTTATAGAATGGATCAAATTAAAGGAAATTATTACGAAAGACTTTCTAAAAGTCTTGGTCTTCAAGGGGTCCAATTTGGGCTAGAATTTCTTCGCTTTAGCTTCAACGTCACTAGAGTTTCCCCTTGTTTTGTGACGAACCTGCTAAAAACCAGCAAATAAAAAGATTAGAAAACTAATTAAAGGAATCTAAACAAATGCAAAAGATAAATGCTTTTTTATTTTCAATATCTTGCAAGTTTTATCAAGTAAAGGAAAAAGTTTTTTAGAAGAATTTGTGGTTTTTTTAAGAGGTTAGAGGGCTCATGTTTGCTTGAATGCTCCATACTCGTCCAAATTGGACAGAGCTTATCCTTGGCTGTCCAATAACCTGCAAAAATCAGCAAGAAGAATACCACAAAAGATGCCCAAAATGATTTTGGAACAACTTAGGGGATTGATCAAAATTGCTTGAAAAATTAAACAAGAAACTAACAACGTCAAACTAACAAACTTTATTGTTGATTTTTTGGTTACTGTTCGGACAACAAGTAACTAGGCACTTGAAATGCTAGATATAACAATAAAAAGAAAATTGAAAAGATCAAATTTTACCCTTTAAAAATATCATAAAATCGCTTAATGAAAGGGGATCTCTTCTTGTGTTAGATCTAGATTCGTTAGATAAACTTTAAATAAAAATCAGATCTATAAATCTTATGTATGCATAAGAAAAACTAAAGATTTAACCTAAGAGATTAGATTCAAATGCTTGCACATAGATAATCAGTAACCAATAAATTAAATATTAGAAGGGTGAGAAAGAGAGAGAGAAAGACTTTCTTCGAGGCTTGAATCTTGGGCCATGGGGTCTTCCAATGAAAATATGAGGGATTCGTTCTCAAAGGATCTTGAACTGTGTGGAATATTTCACTCAAATCAACCACCACTTCACGTATGAGAACCTGCAATCTTGATAAACCTACATACAACTCGTTAAACATCAGTGTTCCATGCACATGAAATCTAAATAGCATGCAATTAAGAAAAATTAACATGCAAATTGTCAACCGGATATGTAAAGTAACAAAAGATCTTAATATCCAAGCTAGTTAAGAAGATCTTTCCTATTGGGTGATAGCACCCCTATTAAGACCAATCTACAAATTGAAATGCATGTAAACAAGATACAGTTACCTCATAAATTTAAACCATGAATATCAACATCCACACCATGCTACCATCCACCATGTGACCTCCAAAGTCTTCTTTATTCAAACTTGAAAGAATGTTACAAATATACAATACAATAGCACAAGCTCTTTCCCCCAGGATTTGACTAACTCAAATGAGGGGGGTCGACCTTCTTTTATAGTGAAAAGGGTGAAGTCTCCAAGGGAAGGGTGCATGGCAAGAGAGGAAGTGTGCCTGGCTAATTGAGGGATGTGCATGAGTGGAGTGGGGATAGAGTGGAGTGAGTGGTAGGTGGAGTGGAGTGATGTGAGGGTGAGTTGGAGTGAAGTGGGAGTGAGGAGGAGTGGTAGTGGAGTGATTGGGTGAGGAGAGGGCGAGTCCCACATTGGGATTAATGCCCCCTCTTGCAAGTGCACCATCTAAGAAGGGAAGTGCACCTAGCTTCATAGGGATATCCACCCCTATGCCAAGTCACTCAATCAAGGCACCCTCCACTCTAGTTGACCTGCCACACGATCCTGGAACTCCAGACATGATGAAACATGTCCGTGACATGTTTGCTAAAATTTAGCAAATTTAATTATTTTGTTTTTTTTACCTTTTTTAGAGCAAAATTCAATTTTGAGTGATAAAAATCACTTTTTTGTTTCAACAAAGGGGGATATGGGTTTAGAAGGTGATATGGCTTAGAAAACGAGCACAAACATGGCATTCGAAAACAACTGATGCCACTTTTATGACTTTATTGACTCTTACAATTTAAATTATCCTTTTTACGGGAAATTCTTTATTGACTGAAATTTTTTACAAAATCCTAGGGGGACTTAGTGTAATTTCCATATGACTCAATAGACATGACTTAGCATGAATTTATATATATTTAGACACTAGACATTGGTTATACCATGCCAAGGCCTAACCACCAGCACATACTCCAGCTTTGGAGGTGATTTGAGTGAAAAAACTTAGAAATTATTAATCGCCTAATTTCTCAAGCAAGAAATAATTAACAATTGAAAAAAATACTCTAGAGTACATACTCGTGCTCAGGTCTTAGGTGGCTAATAGTATTTTACAACTTTCATGCTAGAGTCATTTATTACAATGCCCTCGAAGGGATGGAAATGCGGAAAAAAACTGAAAAATGGGGCCCTGATGGCCGATTGGACTTCTGAATACTAAATTTTGAACAAGGATTTGTTCAATCTTTGGTGGCTCGTTGGAAGTCCATCCTAGTGCAACTTGGTGGATAACAGAAACAATGTTGAATACTTGGAGAAAAATCAAGTCAAATGTTTTATAACCAAGATGACAATAAAACTTACTAGACAAATTGATGAATGTTAACAATGTACAAAGAAATATTGCATCAAAGGAAAATTATCACATTGACTTGATTCAAGTGCTGAAATTCCAGATTGTAGATTTTAACTTACGATATGCTCAAAATGAATGTGTGAATGCTCATAAACCCAATACTTATACCAACAAGTTAAATGAAGCACAAACCATGGAGAAATAGTGCAATATAAGTTTTGATTCCGTAATCATCCAAGAATAACATAGTAAACTCCATATATGAAATGACATGTAGATTCCATGAATAATAACAAAGCGTTTCCTCTTGAAAGATAAGTTCTCCACAACAAGTTATGTGACAAAATGACGATCCAATCCAACTTTAGAATGTGATCCAATAGCTACTCAACCATTCATAATACCATTACAAGAACTAAAATTGTATATTCCTCGAGATGTATTCCACACAATTAGTAAATTGACAATTTGATCCTCAAAGGTGTTAAATGATGAAAATGAAATTAAAATTAGTTCAGTGCCATTGTATGTGACACATAAAAGTTGGATTAAGGTGAAAATTGTTCCAAGACTTCTTAATCCAACCGTAATGAAAATTATGCTTAAGAAAGGTGTGAAAAGCTTTGGAAGATTTATGAAATCAACCTTCCAAAGATTAAATTCCAGATTTCCCACTTAGTTTAGAGAGTGCTCTTATGTGCAAAAAACCATGAACAAAATGTAATGTAACATTTAGCACAATAAGTCTTGAATATTCGCTTAAGAAATGAGTGCAAGTTTTAGATCCTTTTGACTAATGAAAGATAAATAACCAAGATCTAAATCCAACAAACACTACAGAAAATTTAAAACCAACAGTTTGTTGAGGCAAATGAACCAATTGACCAATAATTTAACACAATGAAATGCTGATTTAACCTGTTAACTTATTCAGATCTGCGTAAATGATTTAGATTTTAAGAGAGTATTTCATATCCAAATTATATTTCCTTAAGATGAACATAAACCAGCAATGTGAATGAATTAAAATCTTGTAGCTTAAACCAGAATTTGCTCTTAAGGTGAGTGAAATTTGTTAGATCTGTTTGAGTATTCCACCTGAATGAAATTTCAGATCTACAATTATATATACCTCTGTTCAAAACACGTAATAACCAACGAATAGAAATGAGGTAAATGTCAAGCAAATTGATCAGAAAGCAGAGCATAAGAAAATAACGATTTACTTCAATTAAACCAGCTAGCTATCGATTATTATGAAGTGCAAGATGGCATGAAAACAATCTGATTTTAAAGATCTAATCTTGCAAGGATAATACCAGATTGTTAGAAACACAATATGAAGAAGAAAATTGAAATTTTATGGATGGGAAATGGGTAGTTCGGTGCCTAAAATTATCCCAGGGCTAAGGGGTCAAGTGCATGCAACTATTGAGGGATTTCTTCTAAAGATCTAAGGCTATTTTGGCTTCAAGCTACGAGCCTTTAGCAGAACTAGATTTTGAAAACTAAGAAATGCAAGCAAGATAGAAGGAAGGGACTCACTAAGGGAGCTCCTCAACCTAAATGGACTATGGATGGCCTTATCTAAGGGGAAAAGCTATGGTTTTGCTCACTATGGATGCCTAGGGCATATAATTCTTTTCCCTTAAAATAAAGTGACAAGAAAAAAAAATAATTTGCCTTCTCCAATGTAGCTATGCAGCTCCTCCATGACTCCAAGTCGATTTGTCCATCTGCACTTCCAATTTTTTTTTTCTCCAAGCTACTCCAAGAAATATTCTCCACACATAACTAGTTGTACATACACTATCACCAAGAACACTTAGGCAAAGTAGTAGCAACTTTCTATTCCAATGATATCCAACAACAATACAAGGAGAATGAGGCTCTTTATATAGATGAAGATCTCAACAACCTCAAAATAAAACAATACTAGATGTCTAACTAACTATCCTCGAAAAGTAAATCCTCCAACTAACTAGAGAGAATAAGGTGAAAAAATAATAAAATATGGTGGAACAGAGGCCACATGTACAACAAGATAAGATAGACACCTCAACAAAGTACGTGCCCTCCTCAAAATAGCAAGTGGACGAGGTCAAATCATAACAAATTTCCTCCTTGGGGAGGTCAACCCAATCATCATGCAACTAATTCTACTCAAAATAGTAAAAGGTCACCTCACACATGTGTATATGGTCCAAGGAAGAAGTTGCCCCCCTCTAAATGCTCCAATGGGATGTAATCAACTCAGAAAAACCCAGATGTGTGAAGGAATATGGGCTCAAAAGAGGTGCGCCCCAAGGAAATGCTCTAAAAACCACCTCACACGTGTGAATGAGGGGCTAATAAGAATGACACTCTCCAAAAAGTGCTCCAACAACCTGTAACCACCCCAACTACCTCATAAATGTGCTAATAAATGAGGGTGCTCTCCCAAGAAGTGGTCCAATGTGTTGTAACAACCTCTAACTAACCCAACTAAGCTTGCATGTGTGAGTGGATGTGCTATGAAAGTGGACGCTCCATCATAAATGCTCCACTAGGACATAATAAACATCACATGTAAGAATATGCTAGATTGAAGGTGTGCCCTACCAAAAATGATCCACGTCCTCCATGAGTGATGAAATAGGTGACATGTGTAAGGCATAATGATGCATCCATCATCTAGAAGCAAGGTGCCCTCATGAGGAAGGCCACATTTGTATAAATGATGATGTGGAAAATTTGTCATGATACCCAATGCAATGTTACAACTCGTAATGCAAGTACACATATCCCAATGAAGATACACATATCCCAAGGTATTGTCATGGATCCTGTTACCCCCTCTCACCTAGGGGTAACTAGAGGAGATCATGTCTCAAGCCCACAATGAAGATAGTGATCCCGATGATGATGATTCTTAAGTACCAAATATCTGAATACAAAAACACCACAATAGATCCAGAGAACAATATAGAAAAGTATCCACTTTATTAATCTGAAACCCTTCGGTAGGGAAACACCATACAATAGATCTTACTAAGGAAGGGATCCACTCCTGTTCACTTGTCCTTTCGAGGGGAAACCTTCTAAAGAGCTACCGTTCCAAATACAATACTTCTTGAGTTTCCCATTACATTGCTCTAACCCCTTTATATAGTGCTACCAAACACCAAAGAACATTCTAGAGGAGGAACCTTCTAGAAGTAGAACCCTCTAGTAAGTCCTCTTACAATTATTGCATTCACACTAGACATTATTTATTAAAAGTGGCTTTTATACATAGCAATACTTATCTATTATTATTTCCCTTGGGTACCTCCCTAGGTAGCTGATATTATTCCCCCTAGCTACAATATATTCTACCCCCCTTATGAAAACATTGTCCTCAACACTTGTTATGAGGGTGTACAACCATATACCAGGGTCCCATGGATAAGTGTGGACTATAATGCTGAAGTAGGCTGGAGAAGCAGGGTCCCATGTAGGAATACTAGCCATCATGCCGAAGTAGTCCAACTGCCAGTATAAACTTGGGTCCCATGTACAAGCACTCATGTGAACTCCACGATGAAGATACTAGAGCTCAATGGCTAGTTGAAAATATGCTCCAAAGATCAACATTGGTCATATGGATCCAAATATGGAGAGCCGACCAAAAAATCATCCACTACTACTAGAGAATACAAAAATTGAAGAAGAATATGCATATAAGGCTCTTGTTTACTCTCTAAGATGTGCTCTACATGAGGTGGAGTAGAGTCATCAAATATAAGATGGAAGTGGTTGTCATCCCAAACATCACAACTATACATATACCAATCATCACAATCACCCTCAAAAGCATACCAAGCAGATACTTCTTGATTATATTCGTCCCTCATGTCCTGCATAATTGCAAGTGTGATTGCTGAAGATTTTGAACACTTGCCTAAACACCTTTTTGAATACTTATCTTGAGGGCTTCAATATTCCGTTGAAGTTCCATGAGGATTTGAGAGTGAATATCTATTGGAAACACCACATATAATATACCAAAATAAATCTCTTAAAATTATTTATCCAATGGCACTGATCTGGTAGCAATTTGACCACCATGTGAAAATTTATGAGCTCTACAGTCCTACTGCCGTCACAAAAACACTATAAAATGGTTGATTTTAAATTAGCGATATCTTCACTTCCGGAGCTCTGATTCAGATGAATTTTTTTTTGGAAATGAGCTATTTTTGCAAGAGGAACTCATATCTGTAATTTGTTTGAACAAGTTTGGCACTAATTTCTACATAAATCAACAAAATCATGTAGTCGTCCACGAAAAACCTTGAAAAATTTGCAGATTTTAAAATGTTGATAACTTTACTTCCCGGACTCTGTTTTGGACATTTTTTTTTGAAATTGGTTGTTTTTCCCAGAGCAACTCAGATCTACAAATAGTTTTAGCAAATTCTTCACAAAAAGCAACAAAATTTTTCCAGAATGTCACAACCCTTTTTTTCTTTGTCTTTTGAAACCCTACAAAAAAAACAAAAAAATTCTCCTTTTTTGTGTCCAAAGAAAGTGCTATGATACCACTTGTTAAGTACCAAGATCTGAATACAAAAACACCATAATGGATCCAAAGAACAATATAGAAAAATATCCACTTTAATCTAAAACCCTTAGGGTAGGGCAACACCATACAATAGATCTTATTAAGAAAGGGATCCACTCTTGTTCACTTGCCTCTTCGAGGGGGAAACCTCCTAATGAGCTACCACTCCAAATACAATACTTCTTGACTTGCCCATTACATTGCTTCAACCCCTTTATATAGTGCTACCAACCACCTAAGAACATTCTAGAGGATGAACCTTCTAGTAAGTCCTCTTACATTTATTTCATTCACACTAGGTCTTATTTATTAAAAGTAGCCTTTATGCATAGCAATTCTTATCTACTATTATTCCCCTTGAGTATTGTAATGTCCCCCAACTTAATTGAGGAACATTACTATGCAGAAATACACATAAAATCAAAATTTTCTTCTACTAATTAATTCCTATAGCTTACTAGCTACAATTTATACACATATTAACTAGATTCTAATACCCACAATGAAATGCATATACAATGTTCTAAATGAACATGAATGCAATTATTAAACTCATTCATAACAAAATATAAACCATTCACATACACAGAGTTCAACACAACAATTAAACTCATGGAATAACTCAGAAAAATAGATAAACACTTATCTTTTTAAAGCGTATGTATCACCAACTGCTTGGGAAGGACGTTCCACCCATCCATAGACCTGTTGTTTCAAATATCAATGACAAGTCACCCTTGAGCTAGGGCTAGAAATCCACAAGAGAAGGGTGCCTCTAACAGTCCACTCACAACTCAATATCCCACAACCCACTTGTATTCTCCTACAACTATCCTGAATTTCCTCCAACCCTCTTCCTCTTGACCTACCCAACCCAAGGAATGTACCCCTTCACTACTTTGAGTCCATCATGCATCCCATTTGTTTATCAAGGTCTCTTTGGCACATGTAACTAGGAATATCTCTACCGGGAACTCAATGGAACTCACTGCCAGGAAAAAACACCAACAAAAACAATAGCAACCACTTGTTGTTATAGTGCAACTCACTCAGGAGTTAAGTCTTCAGGCATGACAACCTGGCTCTTCAGTATCCAGCTCCAAGATACTCCATAAATGCTCCAACATGATCTAGAATTCACCCAACCTTCTTGCTTCATCTCCCAAGCTCTTCTTTCCTATTCTCCTTACTGTTCATCCAAAAACTGAATGTGTAAAAACTGCCTATTACTACCCATACAAATTTCCTCTATTTTCCCAAGACGATTGACTGCTCTCTCTACCGAATGATGATTGTACTTCAGCCCCATGCTTCAAATAGCTATGGGTTTTGAATCTCACACCCACCCTCTTACATGAATTTAATGATTGGGCTCTCATACCCTCAAACAAAAAATAGAAGGGCGCCCACAAATGATATTAAAATTTAGAAATATGGGTTTGAATTAATACCCATAATTAATTTTCCCCTTGGACCCCTCTTAGGCACTCCCTATGCATTTCCCCTTTCTTGTGGATTAATCAGACCCCATCTTTGTCCATATCCCCAATGACTGGTATCACATTATATTTATTAACATTCAAAAAATACATTTCGCATATTACATTGCTTGGCCATAGCCACATTCATATCTACATTATGCATTAATTAAACTGAGGATTATAGTGGGGCTGTTATAGGTACCTCCCTAGGTACCCCATATTATCCCCCCTAGCGACACTACAATGATGATCAATATTCTCACAGGCAATAGTCCACCAACCCTTCAGATGCTTCCTTCCTCATCAGCACAACTCGTCACACTCAATCAACATGGTCATTGGAAGAAGGTAGCTAGACACATTATGAGGTACATTAGTCCTTGTTCCGTATAAAGTGTCGTATTTAATACATTGGGAATGTAAGTTAGGATCATGGATTGAAGTTGGATAATGGATCATACACTCTAAAGTTATGTTTTTTTCCTTGTTTCACCTTGGTGACAATCATTAGTGTCCTAGTCCCATGTTATCACTCTCGGGGAATAAGGGTACTATTAGGAAGCTTTGATTAGGGGTAGTGTACAGTTTCCCCCCTATTCTTTACACATTATCATCTTAGATCCTGTCGATGTAATTATATTTGGAATAGTTGTTACATGAATCCCAAAAGGGTATGTACCTCATATTCCTAAGAGAAGAAGGGGCTAAAGACCCAAAGGTAGATTGCAGCTAGCCAAATAAATGAAAGTCAAGAGAAACTATGATTAAAATGCGATAGCGGGATAATAAAGATAAATCAAAATCCCTTATATAGCTTGCGTTCTACCACCTCTAAGGGTGATCGCCCCTTGGTCCTAATGCACATAATGCATATCAATCTAAAAGGACCTTACATCCTGAAGAAAGAAAATAAAATAATGAATGACTAAAACCTGAAAAAGGGGACTTGCAAATGAAAGAAAAAGGCAAATAAGAGGTTTGGAATGCAAAAAGCACCGAGGAAAGGGTAACTCAAGCTTCAAGTGCACCCTATACAAATACACTCATGGAAGTGATACAAGACATTGCCCAACATGTTAATGACACCATGTCCATGAAGTAACCCCTTCCATCTCATTTCACTTATACCTACACCTTGAAGAGTTTCTCAGGAAATATCCCTCTATCTAGGTACTAGCAGTGTGGCACACCTAATAAAGTCTTTTGATGGTCCTCCCATACATAAACTTTCCAAATTGCATAAAGTCTTGAGCTAATGTGAAGTTCGAAGGGGATATCTAATGTGGATTGCTTATGTGGCTTCTATATTAAGTGATGTCCTACTTTATATGCTTCTAAGGACTCTTGAACCTTGTAATTGTTGGTCTTACTCGATTTTATGGATTTGACTAATTTGGGTGTACTTGACATGGTCCTTTGGAGGACGTCTTCACGCTTTCACCCATGACTTTTGTGCAATTTATATAGGAAGTGACATGTGTGATGTAGAGCATTGGGTCACATGATGACTTGGCACATTCAAACATATCCTCTCACACCTCTTGGACCCTGGACAATGGACATATGAGCTCTCATTTTGCTGAGATGGTCATATTGGTTGACAATAGGAATCCCACACTTTAGATAGTGTACTCATAGCATCATAGCATTTGGTTTGAGGTCGTTGCACTTGGATATTATTGGGCACCCCTTGGAGAGGTGATAAGCCCTCTTTTCACCACGGACGATGAGCTTTACACCTTGGACATTGATCATTTTGAGGATGACATCACATATGTGATGATCATGATGATGGTGGTGCCAACCCCATCATTAGGGAATCCTTGGTTGATGGTTTGGGGCACTTGACATGACTTTTGATGAGGAGACATGGAACTTCACCATGCATTGCACCTTTCTTGGGGAGATGTGGCCTTTGGAGGCACCTCTACACCTTCTTGGAGCATGACATCACCCACATATGTGACCTTGGAGGGAATATTTTGGTGTATTAACACGTGTTTCTATTGTTTGAGGTTAATTGAGGGGTCGACCTAGACCTATCTCACTTGTATCATGGATTTATTATGTTTTTTAGGGCTTATTGTGGACATATGCGCTAGGGTTGCCTCATATAAAGAGGCTAGCACTTCATTTTGTAAATAATAACTAATCACTTGTGAGATATCACTTCTATTGCTCTCTTATCTTCTCTTTTGCTATGAAGTACTTATGCACACCTTTGGAAGGATGATCTTGTGGATGCTTTCTCTTATTCTTGGTGGATGATCTTTGAACTAGGGTTTCTTCATGCATAGTGACTTGAATGAGTAAGTCTTCTTCTTCAAGTTTAAGTGTTTGTTCATGGTGTATTTTGGTGGATATTGTATATTGTTAATTGTTGCATGTTACCTTGTATGCTAAGTGTTATTTTGATAGAAACCCTAGGAGGGATTAAGAGTCTTCATCCCCCTCTTTATTTTCATTCATCTTGATTTATTAAAGCACTTTAGACCTAATTCTAGGAATTAAAATTCTTTACCTCCCCAGGGCTTTGTCTTAGCTAGTTCAAAACCTAGTGTTTGTGAGTCTATAGACCTTAGGGTTTTACCTAGTTCACTTGTATCTTGAACTGGACATCCTAGAAGAAAGAAATCGACACCTAGGGTTTATGAGTCTATAGACCTTATGGTTTATTTTATTGCAAGGTTTGATCCTAGGCCTATGAGTTTATAACCCTAGGGTTTCAAATATTCACTTTTCATGGATATCTAAGTCCAAATTCAAGGTGTGGCTTGACTCCATTTGCCCAAAGAGATAAAAGCGACACTAGTCTTTTGCTTCCAAGTGATACTAAAACCTAAAACACACTCTCTCTCTCTCAAATCTACTTGATAGGTTGGATACCTAACTACATTCCTATGCTCATTCTAACCCAACGCTTAGGAATCCAAGTCATTTACTTGCTGGTGTTATGAATGATTGCTACAACCATTAGGTTTTGAGAAAATTGCATTTAATCAACTAGTTTCAACAACAACTAAAGCATATAATCATTGTCTAACATCTTGACAACATTCTACTTGATATTGTGAAATATCTTTGATCAAATGTATCTGGATAGAATCTACCGAAATTGATGTCTAGACTCTCGGATCTGATACTCTGGGGGTTTTTGGATGCGTTTTAGTTACTTGTTTAACATGCGTCGTGATTTTGCATGTGTGTGTCATATAAATAAGTGTTTGAGCATGTTAGCACTCAGTAAATTTTGTTCGGCTGATAGACAAACGACATAGGTAACTGTTTCAACCAACTTTAGAGCTGGGTACTAGCCTGCTCAACTCAGAGAGGGCTCTCTCGTGTCACTTGATGTTCTTTGGCAATTGATTCTCGTGTCACTTGATGTTTCTTTGGCAATCGATGGCTAGGTTTAGTTTGTTTTGGGGGTTTTTATAAAGTTGTTGGCAAGGAAGGGGAGGGATACTCAGGGCTATGGAGTCAAACTTCTGAAAATGAATGAAAACATTGACTGTCCAACAAAACTCTCTAAAGGATAAAGGCTAAATGAGTCAATGAATCCGAGTTATAAATTGTATTTAAGCAGAGTGTAGGAAGAAGGAGAAAACAAATAACTGCATTAGAGCATTACTGAAATGGATTCTGAATTAGTTAGGAAGAAAATTTACATAGTTTAAATTGCTTTAGACGAGAGCATCACAAGATGAATTATGGGCCTTTGACTATCTAATTTAAACAGATGACAGTGTAAATGGAATTAAAGAACATAGGAAATACATACAATGAGAGAATACAAAACTCATATCACCACCATTAGAACATTTTCATAGAGACTTCAAAAGCTTCTACATATTTATTCAATTCAGCTCCAGAAATTTACAATTTAGTTCAGAACAACCAGAATTGTGCCCTTGCACTTCTGCCAACCATTATTACATTCATAACCTCTAATACTTATACAATTCGAGTTCCTTCAGTGTGCAATCGATTACAATATCTGAACTGAAACGTTTCAGCTTCTAAAACTGAGTACAATGATTACAAATGACAGTTTTCAGAAAAATGTTTCATGATCCATATTCTCTGTCGATTCCTCTGATGCTTCAACTCCTTCCTCTGCCACATTCTCTTTGAAATGTCACTTATACTCTTTCAAATCTAATTCCATGTATCCATATTCTTATTAAATATTTGGGAACAATATATTTGAATAAACATAATTCCCAAATATTTTTCTATCCTGTAGAATTAAATTTCCATAGTTTAATTCATGCCCGTGGTTTTTTAAAACCATTTATTGCTTTATTTCCATGGTTTTGAAAACCGTGTCTTGTTTTTCCCAATTTACCATTATAATGTGAAAAACATTTACTGTGTCTTGTTTTTTCCAATTTATTGTTTCACTGTGAAAACCATTTACTGGTTTGTTTCCCATGGTTTTGAAAACCATGTCTTGGTTACCATCTTTGGTAAAATACTTTTAATCTTCTTATTTTACTTCTGTAAAACCTTTGGATAAAAAATTATCCAAGTCTTCCTTTCACGCGCATCTTCCCATTTAATTATTTTCCATGGAACTAAACATTAATCTCTTTAATTTGTGAAATCTAAATTTTACCTCTGTAAAACCTTTTCACCGAGAGGAAGAATTTTATTTATTGGAAATTCCATAATTATTATTGAAACACACTCCTGGAAAATATGCCGCACAAACCATATGATAAATGGTTGCATTTATTATTTCGGGCTTGGGATGGACTGGTTTACTCCACACCACTTTCCCCCCCGAAATTCATCAAGTAAGGACACGTCTCCCCGACCAAAAACCATGGTCCAAATATCGACATGCCTTCAAATAATTAACCTCTGCGCTAGTTCTTCGCCCGATATGTATGTGCACCCTCCATCCACCCTTTGACTTTTCAATGTTAAAAATTGAGATTCGTGCCCATGATTTGACGTCAGGTCATGAATTAAATATTGGATTAATTATTGATATAAATATTTTAATATGCAAATATTTATATTAATAATAATAAACACTTTTTCCATTTTCTAAGGACTTTGGGCATATGAGGCTTATCACATGACTTTGTGGATACGATAAGGGTGCTTAATAAAAGGAATATTTTTAATTTTCAACGAGAATATGATAATAAGGGTAAAAATGAATGAAGTGATGAAACTGAGGGATTTAGATAAGCATTTAGGCTAGATATAGGTTTGGGATATTTTCCAAATTTTTGACTCATGGAGGACATGACTATTTTGGATGATCAGTCGAGTGAAGGTGGGAGCTTGATGGAGTTGGTGAAAAAGTTTTAAAATCTGAGTGGAAAGATAGCACAAGGACAAGATGCTTTGGAAAAATTAATGCAAATTAGCATGTGATAACATTGGCTCCAAATGGGGATGCTATCCTCCTAGTGAGGTAGAAAATAACTCGTATACCCGGTGCCTGATCCATTGGGCTGATCCCAAAACATGTGTGTGTGCCTGCTCCGACCTGTCATCAGTGTCTGCTGAAAACCAAATTCTGCACACTGCTCTCAACTGGATACTGAACACTGAATACACTGCTAAAATCTGACTGTACACACTACTGGAAATCTAAACTGACAAATGCTTGACCAACAAGCTTATTCACACACTCCTATCTACTCTAAAAACGCTGAAATGAATACTCAATCAAGTGATGCTAAAGTGCCAATGCAGCCAATCAAGCAATTGGCTTCCCGATTTTCCTCTGCTCACATTTTTCTTAAGCAGGCAGACAAATGTAAAATATGGCAGCTGAAAGCAAAAATTGAATCCAAAATCTGAGCTTATGAATGAAACAAATTGCTCCTTCACCGATGACGGTAATAGGATGGCCACAGGATTTTGAAAACCATGAAAAATCATTTCTTCTTGATGAACAAAAACAAAAAGACAAGCCTCTTTCATAAGTGTTTGTTGTTTCTGCTCTATTTCTTCTGTTCTGAGAACATTTTCAAATGAAATGGAAGCAATAGGTTTGTCTATTCTTCCATGCACATCGAAAAAAACATTCATATATCCTTGAACATATTCAAATATGATGGCCATATTATGTGTATCAAGACTATCCTCTTGTTCATCAAACAATTCTGGTTTAGTTTTATTAACCTTGTAGAAATTTGCTTGAGGACTGTCATTTTGACTTTCAAAAGAATGAAGGGGAATAAGTTCATGTTCATAATCTTCTTGCAAATGTGAAAAGATAACATCATGAACTATTTCACAGTCTAGAGTTCCCATGGATGCATTTTCAAAACCATGATTTTCAAATGAATCAAATAAAACGACTGCCTCTTCATTATCTTTCTGTATTTCTGATTGAAAAGTGGCATAGACTGTTTTGTTGCTTTTCTGAAACTCTATGTAATTCGTTTGTTCACTGCTTGAAGTATCCATAGATGCAGTTTTAGAACCCTCATCCATGTCTAGGCCACTTAGAATTTGAACAACCACACCATTCACAGGGGAAGAAAGACAACTTTGAAACACTTTGACTTACTGAATATCTTCATCAAGTTTAGGAGAAGGAAAATGACTTTTAGAAACAATTTCTTGATCAACTTCATCTTCAACCGAAGGAGGGGCTACTATTTTTTGTTGGGATGAATATTCATAAAGTCTTCTATGATTTCATCATTCATACACTCTTCATCACCAAAAACATTTTCAAGGTACTTAATGAAATGTTCAAAAAATTCACAACAATCTTCAAACACCAAGAATGAAGGATTAGATTGTCCATAATGCTTAAAGAATGTTATATGGAAATATTTAAGAGAGTATAAGCTGCCTGGTTTTAAACCTTCATAGCACAATCTTTCTTTCCCCTCTAGAGTAGCCATACACATTTTCATCAAACAATCCTCATGAAATTCAACCCCCAGCTTACACATGTGCATGTGAAATCTAATCAAGTGCAAGGCAACATCTTTTCCTTTCCCATATTTGAATTTAGGCAAATATTTTTGCTAATTTATGTGAGGAATACAATTTGGAAATCCAGGAATATGAGAGTGATTCATTGGAGAATACCTTGCAGATATTGAACTCCTCTTCGAACAGGGGAGTTGCCAATGATGTATTGGAAACTGGATTCATCATTGAGAGTGGAGTCGCCAACGAAAATTTAAATTTGTAGATTCTTCTACCAGTGGAATGACCTTCAAACTGATTTTTTGATGTGTGGAGTCGCCAGAGCAGGAGTACAACCAATATGTGCCTAAGTGTATGCTGCTCTCAAACCTTAGAACTCAACCATGTCATTCTTTCCTAGGGAATTTTTTTTAATTTCGTCCCCAACA
>SNQJ01S0004359.1:76733-105292 GCA_010110895.2 Picea sitchensis
GACGGGTTCCTAGACATGGAGGCACGTGATATACTCGTGCCTCCCCCCAGAGCTTAAATGCTCCGTAAGCGCACGTCGATGGTTGTTAATGCGCCCATTAACGCAGGCAGTCTTCCCTCCGGGCTCCAAATCATGTTGTGGTTCGCAATGTTTGTTGTTTGTTGCAGCGGGGTGTTAGCAGAGCAAGCTCCGCAGCAGCTCCGGGTTATCATCGCTTCAGTTTTCTCTGTTCTTTTGATTTTCGTCAATGGGCACTATACCACCTTCGCCTACAGCAGCCGGTGCACCATGACGCGCATTCGGGGAAGGCCAAGGCGGGGAGCGCCCTGGAAGCCTCGGCGTCCATCCTTTTCATGCTCAGCCTCGTCCTCTTTGGACTCCTCCTCTCGCAGTCACCATTCCCGCAGCAATTCCGGCCATCTCTCCTCCACATCGCTTCATGGGGAGCAGGATCACTCCCTCGCGTGGGCGCTGGTACCCTGTGCGGTTACTCCTCCCCCTTGTTCTCCTGGCGACCCTCCAGAGCATCCCCCCCACCCCGAACCCGACCTCCATCAGTCCTTTCGCGGCGCAGGTCCTCTTCCCCGGGATGCTGCTACTCCAGAGCAGATGTGGGAAAGTTTGGCGGCACTGTATGATTTGGCGTTTGGCATTCGCCAGGGCGTGGACGACCTGAACTTCCGTCTCCAGGAAACGGATGTCAAGGTCGACACATTCCTTAACACTCTCGCCTCCCTGCAGGACTCCCTGCTCCCTAGTCAGCACGAGGACTCTCCAGCCCAGGCACCGAGTGCGACCAGGGGTAAAGCTATGGATGTGGACGTGGACGTAGGAGCTATGGACGTGGACGTGGGAGCAACCTCGGGCAGCAAAGCTGATAATACTGTGGACGATGGGGTCACCTACATAGAAGAGGAGCCGTGGACAGAAGACTTCCAGCCCAAGTGGCCCGAGTATTCTCTGTATGTCTAGCTCATCAGTTAAGCTGCAGATACCAGATGTTTATTTTGTCAATTTCCTGTTGTTTTTGTTAAAGGTTTTAAGTGCAAATAGGTAAATAAATGAACAAGTTGATACTTCTGAGTTCATGGACTGGTTTCCCCTCTATTGGGGCAGTCCATTTACCTCAGACTGAACATCATGTAATTTGCTCTGATACTCTGTTTTTGAGAGGTCTTTAATATATTATACTTACTTACAAAAAAAAATAAAAAAAAAATAAAAAAAAATGTACTAATAAATTTTAAACATTGAACTTAAATGTTCTAAAATTTTCCAGAAAATTCAATTTGAATTACCAGATTTAATTCAAAGATGTATTATGGGAGAAATGAAAGGACCATTGTTCATAATCAGAAGCAAAATGGTCAATATTTCAAAACAAAAATGAATAATGCTATGTTGAAGATATAATTACTACAACTACATTAAATCATTTCCTAGCCACGACCCTCTCTGACAATGTGTGTTGTCACTTCAATGTAAATATCATTGAAATTTTTTTAATTTTTTTTATAAAGAAAATCAAGTTTAATAGTTGAAAAATAGCTAGTCCCTTCCTTAGGATTATGTTTACATTTTGTTTAATTAATTGATAAAAAAAATAAAAGTTTTTTAACTATTTATTGTTTAACTACATTTACTCTCCATGTTTAATGTTATTTTAAGTTTCACCAAAAGGTCAATTTCAATTTTCTCAATAGTTTTAAATTTGAAGTTTGTTCAACCATTCAAGTGATCTGGATTTATGAGTGGAATGAAAGGAATACCAGAATAAATACAATAAAAAAAAGAGATAGGAACAACAACAATAGATATCCAGTGAACAATAACTTCTATTGAATAAATGAAATGGGATGAAACTGTAAAACTGCAGAGCTAGAAATAACTTGCTCGAATGGTGGTAGTTATCTTTGAGAAGAGATATGGCTTGCTACATGCATTCGTCTGAGAAAAATGATTACAATGAGGCTCCAAAGGCCTTTTTAACATTACTCATGAATTTCAAAACCCTAGACATCCAAAAACCTAACCCTAGGAGATGAAACACCAAAATTTATGTGGGCCCCTATAGGTAAGTTGGTACCTCAACTTCCCAGGGTCATAAATTTTGTATACGACCTCCATTTTAGGTGTGTTATAGCCCATTGGGAAGGTCTTTTAAAGAAATACACAATATGTCATCAAACTTTGACTTCGTCTATATTTCGACTGTGGCACACCCAAAAAACATTATTTAGGTCCCTAAAACGGCCTTAGAAGTACAAAAAGATGTGCTGACATGAAAAATTCCAAAATAATCCAATTGGATTAGGTGGGAGGCCACCAATATCCACCTATAAATTGTGTAGGGCTTCAGACAACCCCATAAGTGTAGAACCCGCAATTATAAAGGATAATAGAAGAACATGTCAAACTAAAAACTGACAAGAGGAACTAGATGGAATAGGTGGGTGGCCACCAATATCCACTTGGATCAGTCCTCCCACCTTAGGAAGCAATGGTGTCCATTACGTTGAGTCCCCCCATCATGTGAGGAAACTTTTGTTGAAATTGGCCTAGGGTGAGCCATGTTCCTTGGTGTAGGAGTTTCCCTGCGTTGACAACCTGGTAAAGTTGGATCCTCTGTTGGCGAGCGCCCTTGACCTGTGTGTCCATTATCTGATCAGTGGAGGCTTGTTCCATGCAGTCAGGTTTGAGTTGCATTGGTGTCAACTTATTGGCAATCTATGAGGTGTCCAATAATCATGAAAAATATGGTCAATGGAAGTCCACATTGAACATGCGGTGCAAGCCAAGAAAGGGTGGAGTGTTGAGCTCAAAATAATTGCTACCCATAGCCTTAGTGATAGTGTAAGGCCCATAGCGAAGTGGGTGGATCTTCTGATGGGGCTTTGTAAGGCACTCTTTCTGCAAATGTAGCCAGACCTTATCTCCCACCTAAAATTGGTGCGGTACCCAATGTTGATAATGGTGCTACTTGTACTTCACATTGGCTTTCTGCAAAATCTCATGGACCTGTTAGTGGGTGTGATGAATCCACTCAATGAATTTGGTGGCTTTTTCAGCCTCTAAGTGAACATGGGAATATTCTACTTGTGTGGTTGCAAGAGGTAGTGCAACATCAATGGGACCCAAGAGTTGGAATCCCAGCCATACTTGAAATGGGATATCATCAATGGTGCTATGGAGAGCCTTGTTGTAACTGTGTTGAACATAGGGAAGACTCTCATACCATGTATGAAAATGATTAGAGTTGTACATGAGTATGATGCGCACAATCATCCGATTGATGATCTCTATTTGGCCATCGGTTTGGGGGTGAAAAGCATTGGATTTAGTGAGCTTTATGTCCAACAGTCACTAGAGACTCGACCAAAATTTGTTGAATAACCTGTTGTCCTGATATGAGGTGATGGTTTTTGGTATCTAAAAATTGACCCACATCCCTTCGAAGAAGATCTTGGCAATATCTTCCCATGTGATGTTATTCTTCTAGGATGTGATAATGGAAATCTTCAAAAACCGATCCAGCACCACAAATACACAATCATTGTCGTGTTTGGTGGATGGAAGGCCAAACATGTAATCCATCAAGATGGATTCCCAAGGCCTCTCTTGAGTAGGAAGAGGGGTATATAATCCTTGCTTATTGATGGTTGTCTTTTCTACAGAACAAGCAGTGTAATATCTGATATACTTGTTGACATCTTGTCATAGTTTGGGCCAATAAAATTGTTTATGTAGAAAAAACACAATTTTCTCCATGCCAAAATGTCCTTCCATCCAACTGTAGTGAGCCTCCCAAATAATCTTTGCACACTCTCTTATGGGAACACATAGATGGCCCAGATGGCATAACAGTCCATACTAGATGTGAAAATTAGTAACATTCACTCTTGTACCCAAGAGTTGATAGGTGGTGGCGAAGTCTGAGTCATGCTGATAAAGTTGGGGCCACTCAGATGCATCATTCCCATAGGAATGGAGTATTATGGTGAGTGCAACAATAGGAGGGGAATGAGGAAATCAATGAAATGATTTGTGCTCCCTATTTTATACTTGACGTTCAGATGGAACTGTTGTATATATGTGTACCACTTTTGATGGCAGTTGTTTTGCAATTTCCCCTGTGTTTGTATGAATTGTAGAGGTTTGTGATCATTTTGGATGATTCTATCCTTTCCTAGAATGTGATTTTTCCATTGATGATAGGCTTGCACAATGGAATACATTTCTTTGTCATAGGTGGGGTATTTCTGGATAGTATCTGAGGGTGTCTCACTATGGTATGCTATTGGTTGCCCATGCTAGGTGAGAATTGCGCTGACAGCATAGTCGGAGGCATCAATCTCAATCTCGAGTAGTTGTTGCAGATCAGGTAAGGAGAATACTAGAGCTAAGCACAAGCGATACTTCAGATTCTCAAATGCTCATTGTTGTGCCTGCCCCCATGTGAAATTTTTCCTGCCACTGCCCTTGGTTACTTGGCTGAGGGCCCATGAAATATGGGAGAAGACAAACACGAACCTCTGGTAGAAGTTGGCAAGTCCCAAGAAGCTCTGAAGCTCGGTTAGTGTGGTTGGGGCTGGCCAGTCATGAATGAATTGGATCTTAGCTGGATCCACATGTACCCCATGCTCATAAACAATGTAGCTTAAGTATTGGACCATGTTCATGCCAAAGGATCATTTTTCCAAGTTGGCATATAACTTGTGTTGTCATAGAGTGCCCAAAACCCATTGAATATGTTGCATGTGCTCCTCCCAAGTTTTTTTGAAGATGAGGATGTCATTGAGATATACCACCACAAAATATTTGGTGAAGGGTCTCAATACATCATCCATTAACCTCATGAAAGTTGTTGGTTCATTTGTTAATCCAAAGGGCATGAACAACCATTCAAAGAGACCTTATTTAGATTTCAAATATGTCTTCCCTAGATCAATTGGTTCGATGGTAACCTGGTGGTAGCCATACTTTAGGTCAATCTTGTTGAATAAATTTGCCCCCTTGAGTTGGTCAAGAAGGTCATCAATTCGGGGAATTGGATACTGGTCCTGACTGTGATTTTGTTTAGTGATTTGTAATCAATACAAATCCTCTAGGACCCATCTTTATTCTCCACCAACACAATCAATGCAGAGTATCTAGGACCCATGCTCTGTAATCAATACAGATCCACCAGGACCTGTCCTTCTTTTGAAGAAACTTTTGGATGTAGTGCTTGATTTTGTCATTATCCATCAACGAGTGAAAATAGACTGGTCCATTAGGCAACAAAGCACTGGGGGTTAGATCAATTGGATGTTTGACTTGGCAGTGTGTTGGTACCCCAGTGGGTGAGGAGAATATGTCTTTGTACTCTTCCACGATCCCATTCACTTGCTTCTGCTGTAAAGAGAGGCTTTGTGTGGAGGTCATGAATGTGGCAGTGACCTTTTGCTCTCTGTGAGTAGGGATCACAAAGAAGACAAACTTCTCGGTGTATGAAATGAGCTTACTGCATTTCTTAGTAGAGATTAAATAAGTATTGGTAGGTGATGCTACCTCTAGTATCTTGTACAATTGTCTACCCAAAGTAATAATAACACTGCGATGTCTAGATTCATACACAACATGTCGCTTCCACAAATATGGTTGGAATAAAAGAACAACACAAACTTCAAGGGGGGAAATATCACACAATACATCGTCTTTGAAGGGATTGACATTGTAGGGAAGACAACACTATGGGCTAACGCGAAGATCTTGTCCTTGGCGAAGCCAACCAATGGTGTAGGGTTGCGGGTGTGGTGTTATCGGTAGGTCCAACCGCTTGATGACCTATACTGAAATCAGGTTGTTATTTCTATCTCTATCGACAATTTAATGCAGCGAAGTTCCTTTTACCCACATTTGTGAGTGAAAGAGGCATTCCCCTTCCTCTGGTTCTTCTAGTTCGCTTGGTTGGAATTTGGTGGTAGTGATACTATCATTGGGTTCAACATCGATGATCGACTTCCCACTCTCTATATTTGATTCAGAGTCATATTCTACCTCTAACTTGGGAGCTTTCATCTTGACCACCAATGACTACTTGGAGTGACATTCTTCGATGTTGTGCCAAGGGATTTTATGGTATTCACACCATTTTCCCATGTCCTTCTTCGTCTTCTCATTACCATTCTTGGGTTTCATCTTGGACTGGTTGTTTTGAGAGAGACCATATTTTCTCTGTCCCTTTTTTTGTGGGTTGGGGCCACCTATTCCATACTTCAGCTGTGAGGATTTTGCAGATCCAAAATCTCGCCTCTTTTACTTAAATTTATGCTCGATATTGATAGCATATATATAAGCCACACCTAATGATGCGACGCCCATAAACTCCATTTTTATCTGAATGTATCTATGCATACAACCAAGTTATTTGAGCACCATATGTCGTTCATATCCTTTGATACCCAATTTGGTGCACAGGGTATGGAAAATATTGGTGAAATATGGTACTATATGGTCCCTTTCCTGAAGCAGCATGGTCCATCTTCTGTACTTGTCCTTCTAGCTTCCAACAGGGTAGTATTATTATTTAATGGCATCCCTAAAGGAATCCCATGTGGGGTCAACCACAAATATTGCATATTACTCTATGGCCCCTTGCTCAGACTAAGTTTCCCACCATTCCTTAACATGGGGGACGACCTTGAGGAGTGCAAAAGTAATCTTTTCCCTGACGGAAAAATTGTGGACCAAAAAATACCCTTCGAGCAGATTCAACCATTTATCTACAACATCCGCATCTATCAGTCCTTCAAATAATCAAATATATAAATTTACTTGTACCTTGAAGGGGGTTGCATGGTTGCTTGATGAAGATGCGTCGCCTGTGGGAATCCTTCGAAGGATCTTTGCAAAGTTGTCCATCATTTCATTCCTTTGTCATGCAAGGGCTTCCTCAAGAAACATTTTAAGAGGATCTCCTGCTCCATCATCTTTCTTTTCCTCCCCCATGGGTATTTTTTGGGCTCGTTGTGGCTGACATTGCAAAGGCTCGACTAGTTCGAGTCCCAACTTCTTGTACCCAGATCTTGTAGGTGACATGCACAAAGAAAAAAAATGAGAGCATACCACTCTGATACCACTGATCTATATTTATGAGCGAAAACAAATGAATAAAAGACTGAATACAATAACAAAGAGATATGAACAAAAACAACAGATAACGAGTGAACAATAACTTATATTGAATAAATGAAATAGGTTGAATGCTAGTGAGAACAATTAGTGTGCATGTTTCTCTATGTGATCTGAATGCTAGTGAGAACAACTAGTGTGCATATTTTTGGGTTATCACCACTGATTAAGTTTGTAACAAAAAGATAATGTTGCTTCCCTTCAGGGAAAATTTTAGGGCCTAAAGTTTCCATGCTTTTTCCCAAAAAATTATTTTCCATTCTAAAAATTATTCACCCAAATTCTATAGGAAAAAATTATTTTACCTTAAAAATCGCCAAAATTTTATAAGTGTCAAGTTGGGAACATACAAATATAATGGGGGGAATTTAGTTCATTTGATTGATATTCCCATTATCATTCACACCTCACTACCTCCATGCTACTGTCATGTGTACCTTCACATTTCTAGTACCCATACCTATACCTTTACCTATACCAAGACCATGGTTAGATTTGGAGGTGGACGAAATAGGCGGGTTTTCAAGCCCATAGGACATTGAAGAAGTGGGTTATCAGGATCATAGTACATTGAAGAAGCGGGTTGTCAGGAATGCAAGCATTCTCTCCAGGTGAGAGAACTGCTGGAAATTGATTCCCAAGATGTGAAGGTGCAACTACAGGTCTTTGAGACTTCCTCTCTAGCCTGTTGCTGAAGCCCCAGAAGGGAAGTACGGTAGCCGAAGGATTTTTGAGCAGAGAAGGGGTACACTTCCTGGGGTAGGACATGCATGTGGGGAATGAGGTATTGTAGGTTGTTAGTTTGAGTTGGCACCTTTTTCTGAGTTAATATGTTTTTAAAGAGATATTAGACTGGTTAGAAATAATTTATCTAGGTGGAGTTTTATCCCCATATCAAGGGTGAGCAACTGCTAAGGTTTTATCAGTGGTGTGGTCTAATGTTGGGAGGAACGTGGAAGGTCTACATGCAATTGTTGTTCTTTTTACTAAAGATAAGTGTCTATTGTGTGTTAATTTATGTGTTATGTTAATATTTATTCATTTATTCTTATGAGTTTTCTGTATATGTTGTATTTGTATATAGTTTTTATTATTTTGTATTAATTTGTGCACTTGCAGAGAAATTTAGCTAATTAAAAGGTATCATAGTTCGAAATTTCATGTGGCATTTCCTAGCATGAAATTGGGGATTCTACAATGTGGTATCAAAGCTCCAATTTGACATTTATCCTATGAGGGCCGATTAATAGAGCGCATAACTTAAAATGCAGGCTATGTAGGGAAACTGTTTGACAGAATGTCAAAAGATGTCTGGAAACTATTCAATAAAATTATTCCAGTGAAATTAAAGGAATTAAGTGTAAGAAAATTTAGTCTCTAATTGAGAATATTTGGGCTTGTAGATGACAAAAAGTTGAAGTTACGGAAAATCCATGGGGCCCATGAAAAGATTGAGGTGAAATTGGACAAAAGACCCAATTTCGCAGAGTAATTCAAGACAATTTCAACATGCAAGAGGAAATTTTGAAGATTAGGGGAGTTGAATTAATAGGTACAGACATCAATTTGGTTGTATTGAGCTTAATTATAATCTCTAATGGAGGCCACAAAATTAATTTCATAATGCCCATGATAAAAAGCGGGCAAATGTCCCCAATTCTGCGGTGGAAATTCTTGGAGAATTCATGAGTAATGAAAGAAATGAACCAAGAATAAAAATATCCAAATTTTTGTGGCAATCTGAGAAATAAAATTATGAATTTTGGTGATTTTTGAAGTAAGCAAAAATAGGAAAAAATTGGATATTTTTCCATACGATGACGTCGGCATGACGTGGAGGCGATGTGTCAACTGATGTGGTAGAAGAAACATGTATAGTGCCACAATGGAAGGTACATGTTGGATGGAATGACAGTTAGTAGGTTATGTGGATCCATGTGGCAGGCTAATTGTCATTCCCATGACATCGCAGTAAGATCTTGGAATTTGTCTAAGTGTTAAGACTATCATGGAGCACATATAGAATCAGTGGTATGGAAAGAGGTATGGTATCCCCACGGACCCGCGGTAAGTAATGTAAAATAAAATGAGTCCTAAGGATTGGTTGGGTGGATGGATTCCTAAGATTAAAATAAATATGGGATCACGAGAACCCACAGTGAAATTTTGAAATTTGACTAAGTGTTAAGACGAAAGTGATGAAGCATAAGAAAATGATCGCGAACCTGTGGTGATATCTCAGAGAAAATTACTAATTAAAGGTGTATAATGGATACGTTGGAACACCAAAATGAATTTTGGAGGAGGTGAAAGTTATAACATGAATTAAATGGACTCATGAAACCACGATAAACTTAAGAAAATATTCTAAGTATGGGACCAAGTTAATGCCAACGAAAATGCAAGAGTGTATTTTGGAGGCCATAGAATTTTGAGGGAATAAATGAATACCTTAGACCTGCGGTGAAATATTTTAATGGAAAATATCTAATTCAAAGATAATGGGATGATGGTTGAGTATTGAAGCTAGGATGCTCGAGCTAACAAAATTATCTTCCATGTAATTCCATTGATAGTCTTCCTGCTCAAATATGTTGAAGGAGGACACAAGAATTATTCATGAGGATTCATGGATAGTAGAGTCCATGTATTCACTCAGGAATGTATATAAAAACATGATATTAAGAGTCCACAAGAAATCATAAATAAATTATTTCTGATAAAATTTTGAAGAATAAAATGTTGTATAAAATGATGGATTTGTTAAATTCTTATAGTCTTACATATCCTGTTTCATACACATTTTGTAGAACCAAGAACATAATTCGACGTAAGCATAATTCAACATGAATATCATTAAATCAATACATGGATGATGCCCAAGGAACTTACAATTATGAATATGAAGGCATAATATTTGGTATGGGCATGGATGTAGTAGTAACAGAATCGAATGGGCATGGAGAAGACAAAAAGGAAGAGAGCATGAACTTGGTAGAGACCATAAAAAGTTTTCAAAATGAAGTCCAAAGTTATAAATTTGATAATGATAATCTTATGAAATCCAAGGAGCAACAAGAAGGATTTAACATCAAGTTAATGCAGATCTTGGAAAGAATAGAGAAGAATATGGATAAGGAGGTGGAGTCAAGAAAATCAGGGAGTCATTGGTCTCATGATGAGAGGAGAAGAACCATAAATGTTGGTAGGCATCACCATCACTCCCCAAGGAATTCTACTAGGAGAACACATAGCAGTTCAAGTCCATCCCCATGAAGCATAAGAGGAAGTCTGGGGTGGATGAGCTACAAGGAGAAATTAATAAAATAAAACTACCTACATTTAATGGTGAACACGAGAAGGATGATGATGTTGAGACCTGGCTATTGGGCATGAGAAATTATTTTCTGCTGCACAATTACTCTTCACAGGAAGAAGGAAGAATTCCTATATATCAACTCAAAGGAAAAACATCAACATGGCAGGATCAGTTTGTGCAAGTGCAACGGATTGATGAGAAAAAGGCTAGTTGGAGAGAATTCAAAAGATATTTTCAAAAGAAGTACTTAACCAAATGATACTATGATAAGAATATGGAGTTATTTGAACCCAAGCTTCAGAGTATGAATACAGATGAGTATGAAATGAGGTTCTTAGAGATACTAAAATATGTTTATTTCATCAAGGATGAAAAAGTTAAGATCCAAAGATACCTGAGTGGGTTGTCATCGTTTATCAGCGAAAAGATATAGTATGATGATCCCAAGAAACTAGATGAAACCATAAGGAGAGTTAAATTCCTTTATTATCAACATAGAGGAAGACCAAGTTTCCAAAAGGCGTGGGAAGACAAGAAGAAGAGCAAGATGGAATAAAGGAGGAAGGGGACAAAGCCACAATTCTTTTGAAATAATTCTCAGGGACATCCAACTTTTAAGGAATCCAATATGGCTGATACAATGGGGAAAATACCAAGGTAACCACCTATTCAATGTTGGGGTTGTGGGGGAGATCATATGTACAGAGATTTCCCTTACAGAGGTGAAAAAGTGAGGAATGTTCACAATGTAAAGCAATATGAAATAGTGGAGGACATGGGAAAAAATTACCTAGGATATACCTAGCTCTGGATAACAAGCAAGTTGATCTTCAGTCACATATGATTGAAATGGAAGGTAATATCAACAACCAAACCATTGATATTTTGATTGATTTAGGAGGTAGTCATAATTATCTAGATCCTAAGATGGTGGAAAGATTTCATTTGTGAAGAAGAAAGCTTGGTAAACCTTGGATGGTGGAACTAGCTACAAGAGATAAAAAGAAGATTAATGAGATGGTTAAGGCATTCCCAATGGACATAAATGGATTAAGCAGAAGGGAATATTTGAATATCATACATTTGGGCTCATATGAATGCCTAATTGGTATGGATTGGTTGGACCAACACCATGATGTTCTAGACTATTATAATAAAGATTTTACCTTCTTGGATGAAAGAGGGAACCAGAGGATAGTTCAGGGTATTCCAAGAGTAGTAACCATTAAAGAAGTTTCAATCTTGTAGCTGAAGAAAAACATCATGAAAGGATGTCAAGTATTTGCAACACATATGGAGGAGACACCTAAGGATAAATTACCAAGTATTGAATATTATTTAGTCCTCAAATATTTTGAATATGTATTTAAAGAAATATTGGGGCTGCCACCCAAGATAGATGTTGATTTCTCAATAAATATGATGCCTGGAGCATCCCCGATATACAAGACTCCTTCTAAGATGAGTACAACAGAGTTGAAGTAGTTACAAATACAATTGGAGGAACCTCGAAATAAGGGGTATATATGCACAAGTGTTTCACCTTGGGGTGCCCTAGTATTATTTGTGAATAAAAATGATGGAACCTTGAGGATTCGCAATGACTTCAGGCAGTTGAACAAGTTAACTGTGAAAAACAAGTATCATTTTCCAAGGATAGATGATATCTTTGACTAGATGAAAGATGCTAAGGTATGATCTAATATTGATCTTAGGTCAGGTTAACAGCAGGTAAGAATTAAGGAAGAATACATTAGCAATATTTCCTTCAGAACAAGGTATGGCCATTATGAGTTCACAATGGTGACATTTGGTTTATCAAATGCACTGACTATATTCATACATTTAATGAATGGTAATTTCAGAAAATACTTGGATACGTTTGTGATTGTATTTTTGGATGACATACTTATTTACTTAAAATCTAAAGAAGAACATGAGAAACACTTGAGGATGGTTCTAAAAGTACTAAGAGAACATAAAATATTTGCAAATTTGAGCAAGTGCTCATTCTACCAGTGACATATATGTTACTTGGGGCATATTATTTTAGAGGAAGGGATAACAGTGGACCTAGAGAAAATAAAATCCATTGAAGGGTGGCCAATGCTAAGGAATGTCTCTGAGGTGAGATCATTCATGGGACTTGTAGGTTACTATAGGATATTTATTTAGGGATTCTCAAAGATTGCACACCCAATCACTTTTCGATGTGTCATTTATTTCTGTTGTGACTCTTCCTCTAGTGGGTTGTGTTTGCTTCCTGTAGCCATATGTTTCACGTGGTCACTTTTTCTTTTTGTCGCATTGATTCCACTGTCTTATGCACATTATATTTCCTAGTATTTTGTATTTTCCCTCTTTTTCTACTTTTTCCTTCTTTTTTCTTCTTTTTCTATTTTTTATTTATTTTTATTAGTTTTATGTCCCAATATATACTATAGTACGCTATTTACATGACTTTCTTACTATTTTGTAACTTTTAAGAGATAGTAGGTTGACTGGCCCTGTACAGTTTCAATCGACTATTGTTGATAATGCCTTTCAATTATATTCCTCCCAAGTCATTTAGTTGTACATATCCCCCATATGTGATAATATTTACTTCATACGTCCCTAGCCAATGCTCTCTAAAATTACCAGGGTCTTGCAAAAATTTGTTGTCATAGAGAAGAACTAAGTCTCCCTCCTTAAAGATCTTCTTTTTAATATGTCTGTCATGTTAGGATTTGTCCCTTGCTTTCTGTACTTCCTGGTGAAATCCTACCAAAATCCTGTCCTCTTCCATTTCCGTTAGTTGGCTTAGCCTCTCTTATACTGTGCCTCTTTTTGTCATGTTGGTAATTGCTGCTATGTGCATATTGGTTACCAAGAATTCTAATGTTGCCACTGATTCTTATGCATACACCAATTTGAATGGTGTTTTTCCTGTCAATTTCTTGCATGTGGTCATGTATGCCCATAGTATTGCTCATATTTTCATGTCCCAATCATTCCTATTAACATTTCAAATCTTAGTCAATGCATTTTCCAAAATCTTATTGAAATCTTCTACTGTTCCATTTTCTTAAGGATGATACGGTGTACTCTTCTGGTGATCGACTTTAAACTCCTCAGTCATCGCCCTGATGGTATTGTTAATAAAATGAGTGCCTTGGTCACTCATCAATATTTTGGGACATCCAAATCTAGTGATCATTTTCTCAAACAAGAAGTGTGTTTTTGTCTTTGTGCTACAATATTTGATTGGTGCAGATTCTTCCCATCTAGTTAAGTATTCAGTCACAATAATGATATATCTAGCTCCTGACATTTTTTATGGTGGATTAATGGGTCCAACAAAGTCTATTTCCCATTTTCCAAATACTTGCATAGTTACTTGTGGTATTAGGGGCATATCATCCCTTCTATTGGGTTTTCCAACCCTCTGATAGACATCACATTTCTAGCAATATTCCTTAGCATCTTTATGAACTATTGGACACCATAATCATGCACGAAATACCTTCTGCACAGTGGCTTTGCCTGCATAGTGTCATGCAACTATACCTTCATGAGATTCTGCCAAAATTTTGGGTCGTTCATGTTCCAACACACATCTTCTTAAAATATTATTTGTGCCCATATTGTATAAATGACCCGCAATGAGTTGATAGTCTAGAACTCTGACTAGTATGTTTTTCTCTTGCATTGTTATAAAGTCTTGTGGCACAACCCCTGTACTTAAGTATTCAATAATATCAATGAAGTATTCATCATCTATTTATATTGAAAATAATTGTGCATCAAGGACATTGTCTTCCAAATTAGTAGGTTCTTATCCATTGGTTACCCTTGACAGGTTATCACGTCTTGCATTTAGCTTCCCTAGTTTGACTATTACCTCAAAATTGAATTCTTGGAATAATAATATCCATATACATATCCTCCCCCCCAAGAATGTCTTGTTGACTAGATATTTGAGGGAAGAATGGTCTTTGAACATTTTAAAGTGTTTGCCCAGTAAATAGTGCCTGAATTTATGAAGTGCATATACCATAGCTAGGTCTTCTCTTTCTGTGGTGTTGTAATTCTGCTTTGATTCTAACAACTTTCTGCTTGCAAAGGATTTAGGATGGTATAAGTCCCCTACTCCTTGTTGCACCAGAATTTCTCCAAGTGTTATAGTTGATGCATCTATGTGTACGTGAACTGTCCTTTCCCAATCTAGAAATACTAATATAGGTGTTTTCACCATATTTTCCTTTGGAGTGTCCAATATTTTTTGACAATCCTCATTCCACTGAAATCTGGTGTCCTGTTTTAATAGTTTTTCCATTGGTGTAGTAATCTGCGCATGCCCCTTTATAAAATTCTTGTAATAGCCTGTATGTCCCAGTGTTGATGTTAATCGATGCACTGATTTTGGTGGTGGTAAATTTATAATGACTACAATCTTAGTAGGGTCCAATAGTAAACCTTGTTTACACATTATATGTCCCAACAATATCCCAAAAGGTGTACCAAAAATGAATTTCTTGATGTTTAATGATATCTGACATTGCCTGCATCTTTCCAACATGAGTGTTAACACTTCTACATGGTCCTTTAATAGACTGTATACAATCCATTCATCCAGATATACTTCTAGAAACTAATGTATGAATTCATTAAAATCAGTTATGACTACTCTTGAAAATATGGCTGGTGCATTCTTCAATACAAATGGCATGATTGTATATTGGTAGGATCCCCATTATGTAGAAAATGTATTATTATACCTGTGCTCTGGAGATATTTTGATATGATGGTAACCTGAGAATCCATCTATAAATGAATATGCTTCATGGCCTCCCACATTCTCTAAGACTTCATCTGTAAAATGGGTAGGGAAAGGGTCATGTAAGAAAGCATCATTGAGTTTCCTCAGATCTACACAAATCCTTATCCCCCCTTGTTTCTTTTCTTGGACTACAATAGGATTGATCCATTCAGATTCCTCTACTAGTTCTATGATACCAGCTTCCAACATTTGGTCAATTTCTTTTTTCATTTTCTTCTTATACACTGGATTTACTTTGCATGGTCTTTTCCTGATAGGTCTAGCCTCAAGTTTGAGGGGTATCTTCATCTCACCTAGCTCCCCTGTTATGCCTTTCATCTCTGTAAAGGTTTTTGGAAACATGTCACTGTATTCATGCAGTAGCTCCATTATTCTTTCTATTGTTTTCTCATCCCAATAGTCTCCAATACTTTCCATTTTAGGATTGCCATTCGTCCCAATGTTGACTTTCTTAACTTTGACTGGTGCAGAAAATACTTCGGACTCTAGAGATGGACCTTCCACCTCTCTATCTCCTTCAATCTTTGTAATCTTAATGTTGTGTGGGTCATCTTCATCTGGTGCATCTTGTTCGACATGATAGCATGAGAGTAAGTATTTAACTGTCTGTATGTTTGGTTGTTGATATTTTTTCATGATTTCAACCTCTTGTTCATCAATAAATATCACTCCCCATATCATCTTCAACATTGAATCAATGTTAGGGTTCTCATGTTCAAATGAGAAGGTTGCTACAATTTTTTTTTGTAATCCTATCCATTTTGTAGTGCCTCTACGCATCTCCTGGTCTATGTACCAATTCCCTGGGATCCCTTCCAATGTATGGATAATGTGATGAGGTCATTCCTCTAGTGGTTTCATCCTCTACTTTGTTCTTCACTTCTCCAAGTGTTACATTGGTGTTCCTTTCCCATCATACTTATAAACTCTATTTCTCCTTGGTTTTGTGCCAAATCTAATGCACAGTAGTCGTTTACACTAATACTGGTATTGAATTGTTTATTTGTGCACCCCCCATCATCTTGCAAGTGTTTCCTTGAGTGAAATATCTAGGGCTAAGAGCCTCTAATTTTATTAAACTTCCTATTCATATTTTGTCAAGAATTACTCTAATTCATTTAACATATGAAAACTGGGAGGTTCTCTTATCCTTGTACCAAGCCATCTTAATGTGTGATCTATTCTTGCACATCTCCTTGTGGAAACTTCATGTAATCATTGTTGCTAATTCTCCAAACCTGTGTGTGAGTCGAACACATATGATGTAATGCTTCTCCAGCTGAGTACCCCATATGCAGTTGGGTTAACATAATTCTCTTCTCACGCGGTGGTTCTATACAACTAGTTTATTTCTTCAAGATCCAAACAACTAGCCTCTACAAACCTTTCTCCTTCCGAAGGACCCAATCGTGCAATGACTCTATATTCTCCTAATTCAAAATTGATTTTTCTTTTCTTCAGGTTGATTATAGTCTGTTTATCAAATTCTCAATCCAATCCAAGCAATGTTGGGTAAATTGTTGTGACATATACTATCTCTATTATTTAAAAATCATCCATAGTGCACACTCCATCCAAATCTACTGTCACACCTTTAAGCCTTCCAATTGGTAGCACTCTGTGTTGATTTTCTAATTTCAACTGGACAGGTGAATAGACTAGTGTGTGTTCTCCCATACACTACCATGTCTTCTTAGGTAATACATTCACTTCAGAGCCTAGGTCTAGTATAATATCTCCCATGTTGAAATACCCAATATTATCACTTAGTCTTAATTCTTTGCTTGTCCTTCTTCTTGTATGGAGATGATTGATTGTTTTCTGTTCTAACTTTCCTTCTACCTATGTGTTGCATATTTCTAGTAGATTTTGTAAGACCTTAAAAGATGATGGATCATTCAATAAATTAACATAAGATTTCAAAATAATATTTACGGAGCTTACTTTCTGTAACGATTGTCCTTTATTGGTATGGTCCAATAAGAATGGCATATTGTATATTGGTGAGTTTTGATTTTTTTACATGACTGATGTAGATGCAACAATTTTCTTGAGAAACTCTTGCCTGGCCTCCTTAAATGTTTCCTTTTCTTTTCGTGCATCAAATTTCTTTTGTGGCTCAGTATTATTCTTAACCCATTGGTGTTGCATTGGATCATGTTTTGCTGCATCAGCTCTTGTCTTGGATCCTCCTTCAACTATATTGATGTTTCTCCCATCATCCCTCACTTCTACAGAGACCCACTTGACATTCTAATTTTTTTTGTTCCTTTTTTCTTGGATCTTTCCCAAGAGCGTTAGGCATGTTTTTGTGTCATGGTCTGCTACGCGATAGTACATACATGTCACTAGTGGAAGTGGACAATCCCTTGCATAATTTCCTAGTTGTTAGAAGTTGTGGCACACTACTAATCCTCTGCCTCGTCCTCTAGTTATGTATCCACTTCGATCTCCTCATGGTGCGTTGTACTAAGGTACTTGGTTATACTACACGATGTTATACCATGGTTGTGCATTATTGTACTGTGGCTGTGAATTGTTGTACTATTGTTGCACATTGTTGTATGGTGGTGGTACCTGGATGAACCGAGGTGCAACTTGTCCTATCATAATTTATTATTGCACCCTATAAATATCTAAAGTTATTTCTCTCAGCACATCCATTGTCCTACAATCCTTATCATCATGACCCAATGATTTGCAAAAATTGCAATATGAACTTTTGGGTATTGTCTTATACTTCTGCATCATTGGAAAATGATATGGATCATGCCCATGCATTTTAAAAATATTGCACCATGGTCCTCCTGTTGGCAATGGATTTGGTACACCTGTTTTCATATACTGCACGAAAGTTGGACATTCATTCTTATGGTGTCCTTTTGTCATGCATAGGGTACACCACACAACTTGTCTTTTCTCTTTGCCCTTCTTCTGGTTAAGTTGAAATGTCAGATTATTCATATCCTCCTTAAAGTCATCTATTGATAGATTTTTCTTCTAATACAACTTCTCTTCCAGGTGTAAGGCTTCATGTAGATCCTTTGCTTGAGTTTGGAACTTCTTCTATCTTAATGCATATTTCAAGTGTGGTAACAGTGAGTTCGCACATAAGTGCCTATGTTGCATGTCAGTAATTGCATATTTCAGCTTACCTTTCAGACATTTGAACCTCTAATCAATATCCGAAACAGACTCACCTAGTTTTTTCCTGATTTCAATCATTTCATTTATGTACTAGTCTTCTTATTTGGGCTTCTAAAATTCATTTATTAGTAGTTTTTTCACGTCTGCAATAGTCTTTGTTACTCTCAGTCAACTATTTATATCTAGGCTCATGTACCAATCTAGTGCGGGGTCTCTTAGTGTGATAGCTAATTGCACAAGTTGTGTATCCTCATCTATGATATGATTTGCTTCCCAGATCTTCTCACAAATGAATAATTTTTTTCCAGGGTCTTATGATGCCTCTCCCCAAAATTATCGTAATTTGATCGTGGGATCATGTCCTACAATTTTTAACGGTGTTGAATTACTACCTTCACGTTGTGTAGAAAATTGACTGTTACTTCCCAAACTAGCTCCCCCAGTTGATTCTCCTTGATTACATCCCTTTCCATCCCTTTCTTGTTGCTTTCTTCCAATAAAATTCAGTTTTCTATACACTCGTATTCATTTTGGTGTATTAGTCACACATCGGGTTGTAGGTTCCACACTGATGGTGATCTAGATTGGAGTTTTGCCTTTTGTTCCTGACCATGGACCTCTTGTTTTCCTTTCATACGTTGCGCGCAATATTTCCTCAATATTCTTCACAGCCCGAAGATTCTCTACCTCTTCTTCATTGCTTTCCAATCCCTCTCTGTCGGCCATGGATCTCTTCTTGTTATTCATTTTATATTGGTAGGTTACTCTGTTGCGCGTCTTTCCATCTTTTTCATTATAGTCTTTATATGGTATTCCTCCATCATGATTAGATCCATGGACTCCTTATTATTTCCCTTATCCATCCCATCCTCCATGTATCAATCTCATGTCAGTGCTTACCCCCATCCCCCATTCACATAGGGAAGTTTAGCTGACTGATTCCATGGTAATCACATCGTTGTCATACAATAAAATCTTGATTAAGTATACATTGATCTAATGTACCTACCTCTGGGTCATTTTAGAAAATCATTCTCTGTTGCGGTGTAAGACTTCATGGTATCTACTGCAAATTTGTTGATAAACCTTGGAACAATACTATCTAACCAAAAATCTACTACCTACGTAAATTTGATATTAACTTGTTGTAACTGTGAAATCTCCACAAGATTCCACTCCAACTATTTGATTCAATTTGTAGGGTGGTTGTCCTTTAACCTCAATAACCACTACTGTAACAAATCTGAGAAATCATAGAAAAATACTTCATGCAAGTTTCTAAACATGTATTTGTCAAGATATTTGCGCAGTGTTAACTTAGAGTTCTGTTATCCTTCTGTGCAAACTCAAGTTCCTTTATTTCCAACCATCTTTTGATATCGAACTTCATTGGATTCCATGGCCTGAACATTCCATTCTATAATTTCATCCTCTACGTGTTTCTTCCATGAATCCCTTCCACTCAATCCCATGCAGTTCTAGTTGGCAATGGAAACATTTGTTGGTTTTCTTCTCTCTTACTTCTTCTTGGGCTGAACCAAGTTCAGATCTCAACAAGTTTCCAAAAAAACCCTAAAAAACTATCGACCCTCCTGGTACACTAGAAGGTAACGCTACACACATGGTGCACAACATAGTCTCACCTGAAATAATTTTATGGGTGATTGCAATAATCAGGTTTTTTCAGTCTAGGATTGAGTAGGGAACTGGGATTGCATTCTTCCTTCTTTATGCATTATCCTTGTTAATGATTCAAGTATTTCTATGATTTATTCACATTTAACCCTATGCATGCACTTTGATATATCTAGTTTAACCATCCATTCATAAGCTAATGATCAACAGAAAGTAAACATTCATTAACAATCACACATAACACAAGGTTTACCATTTTTCACCCCCTCCTAACGCTACTTCCATAATGATCTGGATTCTCTGCTCTCTTATTTAATCTGTTGCAAAATATTGCGTTGCACACATTACATCTTCAGTAATACAATCAATATTTAGGGTAAGAAGCCTCTATGAGGTGGACTATATCACACCAGGATCCTCATTCTGTGACCTAACCCTCAAATTCTACCTTACTCGACTCTTTTACAAACTTATTACGATAAACAATGCCACAAAATCATGACAATCAACTCTCTCTATTATGATATGATATCTCTCTATCTCACATACACACTTCCTTATCCTTAACTGACATCCCCCACTCCTAGACCTCCTAGGCCCTTATTTGTACTATTTTATAGGCTTAGCATTGTTACAATCCTTATCAAAAACCCTAACCCTATCACGGTTAGGCTTGTCTGATTGTGCGCCCCATTGGTTTTCCTTCTTCATGCTTCTTTTCCTTTTTTTTTTTCATGCTTCTTTCTTTCCAGTTGTTCCACATGCTCCAAAATTAGGTCTTCATTTCCAAAAACAAGTCTTTCCCCAAAACAGATCCTTCTCCAAAAATAGCCATGTGCCGAGAATAGACTTCCTTCTCAAAATAGGCCTACTACTAACAATATTTCTTTTGGAAATACCTATTAAACTCTCTCCAAGTCACTTTCTTGTCATCAATGTGATGCACTTGCACATATTGATCGCACCACATTGATGCCTTTCCCTTTAACTAATAGATATCAATACTCCCTTCTGCTTGTGCAGATTAGTTATGTAACTGGAAGTAGTTCCTAATACCCAACAACCATGTATCTTCATCCTCATCCTTTTTTTGCTCCCCATCAAAGGTAGGAGGTTTCATATTATTCATTTCTCCTTGTAGCACATCCACCCCAATCCTTCTCTTATGCTTTCTGATAGAAAATGGACTCGAACTACTGCATGATTTCCCAAAAGAATGTTTACCAACACCTCTTTATTCTATTATTTTCTTATCATGAGATCTCCGACTTCTTGATATACTCGTATATGTCTCCTTATCCATCTTATTTTCTATTATGGCCAAGCTCTACATCAATTTGACATTGAAGTCATATTGTTGCACCTTGGCTCTCATAAATCTTTCATTATCAACCTTATAATTTTGGACATCTTTTTGTAGTAATTTTACAATTTCTACCAAGTTCATGCGCTCCCCCTTGTACTATGTACCATCAACACCCAAACCAAAATACATATATCCATATTCATCATCAGGACTACAAGTCCTCCAGACATCTTTCATGCATTTAACCTTCTGTTACACCTCAAAATTACTCACTTCAATAGTGTCACAAGTGTTGTCATTACAAGTGTTGTAAGTGTCACATATTGTCCGCAAGTGTCACATCTCGAACACAAGTGTTGCAAACATCATACTACCATATTTCCTATGTCATGCCTCTAACGACATCATAAGGACACTTAAGACACCTCAAAGACTAGTTGTGAAGAAGAGAAATCAGTTGACAAGGAGTACAAGCCTTTTTCCACTGAAAGAACCACTAAAAAATGGATTTTGGAGAGGAGCACTCCCCTACCCACTGTCAGGGAGTGATAGCGCTCCCTGGGCCTCTTTGGGGAGAGTTTGAGTTCTCTATGCACCCTTTTGGGGGAGCGCTACCCTTTTCTGAGTGAGTTTTGGGTTTGTTGAGACAAATCAGGGAAGAATCCTTGAATTTCTGAAGGTGGTTGGATTCGAATAGAAGGTCAAGGCATGATCTTAGGGAAGATCCTCAACTGAAGGAGAATAATCCTCAACTTATCTCAAATATATCTCAAGTGGTTGGGCCTCTCCAAGGTTATATAAGGAGGCCTTATCTTGGTGAAAGGAGGAGAAGAGACTAGAAATTGATACCAAACTTATGATCCTATAAGTGGTATGAACATAAGATATTGGATATATGAAACTTATTATCTCATAAGTGGGATGTCATTGAAGAAATCAATGTAGGTTACTTGAGCAAATGGGTTGGACAAGAAGAACTGGAAGAAGCCGTTGCACCTTCATCAAAGGATTGTAAGTAATTTTACTTGTTCTTATCAATATATCAATGCTTGACCTGTTTCTTTCAAACTTATGTTTGTTCCACATGAGTTTTTCTTTAGTAGATAGATCTATATTTGAGCTAATATCAGTAGAATAGGAAGTCCATTGTATCTTTGTTTGTTCTTCAAGACCTATCAAGGAGCTCAGGATCAAGGCTCAGCTTGGACTTTGCGAGGACAAACGTCATTAACAAGGTACACACCTTTCTTCCTCCTCTTCGTATGTTAGCTTAATTAGACCTAAAAGGATGTCAGTGTCCATGTTAAGAACTTATTTGTCTTGGCCTCAGGAGTCTAGAGACCAGAAGGTAATCCACGTGTCCGCAGGAGTATTCAACTGTAACAGAAATTGGTGACTCCACTGGGGAACAAACTCAGATTTTTGTTTCCTTTCCCAGATATTGTTTTGGGCCTTTTCCCACTCATTTGACCTTCTCGATATTGTCTTTCTAATTCTAATATCTAATTGCTTGGATGAGTTTGGTTGATTTTTTGAGTTTTTGGGCATTTTTCTGAACTTTTGAAGTAGAGTGCTCCCCTGCCCTTGATATCAGAGTGTTAACACTCCCTTTTGGTCTCTCATAGAGCATTGAAATGCTTTGTTTCTCCTTACACCAGGGTTCTACCCCCTTTTTGTGAAAAATCCTCTAGGTTTTCAATTTCTGAGTTCAGTTTTTGTTTTTTTTACTTTCTCAGAGTCTCATACTCTTAGTTCATCTTGGTCTTCGCCTTCAACACCTCATTTTCTAAGAATTGATCCTCTTTTGTTTGGAAATTTGACATTTTCATTTTCTTTCCTTGCTTTGAAGTCACTCTTTGTCTTTGTTGACATAGAGTTAACTTGTTGTTTTCTTCTCATCTATCTGACTGAGTGGAAGCTTTTGTGAGGAAATACAAAGGTTTGTGAACCTTTCCATTTGATCTTTGAGGTCATTTTTCCATCATTTCTCTTTTTTTTGAGGTTTTTTGGTTGTTGTTTTCAAATTTGGTTATCTTTGGCTTTCTTGTTTATTCACGATGAGAGTGTATTTTTTTTGTTTGTGTGAGGTTTGCTTCTGATTGTTTAATCTTGAAGTCTGATTGACATTAGAAGTTTTACATATGATTATCATCCACATATAAGAAAAATGACATATTTTAGTGATTGGTTTGGATATTAGAAGGCATTTCTGAATTTTTTTAGCATTACATTGGATTTGATTGAGAGACAACTGAATGAGGATGTTGCATCTTAGTGTTTGATAGTGAAAATAACTTTCTCTCTTTCCCTTAAATAGGCATTCATCGAAAGACAAAAATTCTTATCATTTCCTTGTGCATTTTTTGGGAATTGAGTCATAATACCATCAGTTTCACTTTCATACACCCTTGACTAAAGAACAATTGTAAAATTAATCTACAACATTTTTTAGAATCTTATATACAACATTTTTTGTTTTTAGAATCTTCCACCAAAATTAGACTAGGACTAGTACTTTAGATTAGGTCGTGAGCACAACTCTCCAAATTTTTTCAAAACAAACATTAGCATATTGCGATAGGGAGATAACTTCCAATTGTCCTATAGGATTTCTGGTATCCCCCTCTCACACAGGGGTTATGCATGATGTCACATTTGGGAGAGTTACGGAGATTATCACTCCGTCATTCAATTGTTTATAGTGGTCGATTGTATATTGGGGGTCACTTGACAGTATACCCACGATTATGTGTGGGAGATTCTTGAGTTGATTTCAGACTTGTTATCTTGCCCATACGTTTGGATTGGATTGTCAACTGTACCCACCTAGGAGATGACTACAATTTAGTGTATTTAGTTGCCATAATATTTAGGTACTTACACAAGGTGATGGTGAAGGGAAGTCTTCACTGTACCTGTAACAGATGGTGGTCAAACTCACTCAGGCTCCTTGGAGGGTAAATCCACAATTACTACATGGAAGCTTGCACCAAGATGTAAGTCTGTTAAGCAGGTCACCATCGTAATTGTTCCACCATATCCTAAACCCTTCTTGACTTGATCATGCGACATTGGATTTCATCACCAAATAGTACGATCATCGAGAGAAGGTTTTTTTTTCCTTGTTTTGAATCCTAGATTTTATTAGCATATGTTGTTTATTTTTGTTAGTTGGCCCTAGATTTTCAGTGTGTACTGTTATTCTCCAAAATTGAGTCTATAGATGATAAAGGTATTCATCGATCATGTAGGATGCAAGGGCTTCCTCCGGAAGGATACCAACCCTTACCTCCTAACCCTCCAGAAGACAACTATCATGGAGAGGTAGAAAATCAATCTGACGTTGGGAGTGTTGTTACTCCACCGTTAGACAATACAGAAGGGGCTTTGGTTATGGTTGAGAATCCCACCCCTCACACTACATCTATGTTGAAAACACCTCTCAAACCACTTTTACTTCATTTAGACTCCCTTGGGAACGTCATAGACGAAGAGGTCCTACAATTACTTGGGAGATCCTTTACCAAAACATATATGGGATCCACAGAACCAATATTTGGTGATGAGTATAGGAATCATATTCATCCTACCACTGTAGTAGATACAAATCCCACCCCTGCTCATTCTATATGGAGGACTTCATCAGGACGCGATCTCTATGAGCATTTTGAATCCTTTCGACAACCCTTTAATCCTCATGACCCTCCTATTGAAACTGGGCCATTCAGTCAAACTATGAATCACCCAATCGATTAGGTCATTAAACCTACTGTTACGTCAGCAAAATTCCATCCTAATGCTGGACTCATCACCTCTACTCATTCCCAAGGCACTTCAATCCCTACCCCCACTTTTAGAAACTTTCACTCTATAACTCCACATGTTCTACATGATTTTGCTGGGACATCTTTGCACCAGAGAATGCAGACCCCTGCCAGCCAAATACAACTGACTGGAGGGAAACCACAATCTAGCAGACTTATCCCTCCTGGAGGACCACCATCCTATGGTGGGCCTATCCCTCCCGGGGGACAACCCCCTTTTCATATTCCTCCTGGAGGGAAACCTCCCTTTTCTAGTCATACCCCGGTCATTAATCCACTGCTGGTAGGGGGGCAACCTTTGTTTGCTAGAAACCCTTCAAAATCTTGGAGATTATCTTCGGGAGGCACATTTAACCAACCCCATGTTGGGGGGCACCACTCATATCATAAACCACAAGGAGAAGTATCAAAACCTATTCCTTCCAGACCATCTTATGCACAACCTTATCTAGGCAGCATCCCAAACACCACTTGGAGTCCTCAAGGACAAAAATCTTATCCTCCCCAAGGATCTAATGTGTATCCTCCCCCTAATGTGTATCCACCTTTGGGATCTACTTCTTACCCTCTTCAAGGGAAACATGTTTATCCTCCTTATGGGAAAGCAAATCATCTATCTCATAATGCTCAGAACCCACCGGGTTATGCAAATGTTTCCCAGCCATCATCAAATCATGTTTATCTGGTCAGAAACAACCATATTTAGGATGACCTACTAGTTACAATTATCCACCTAACCTAGTTTATGGTCCTACTGGTGTTCCTATACCACACCAGTATCATCCGCAAATTAACCAACAACTACCTTTCCTTGCAACTTCGGATCTCCCAGACTTGTCTTTGTTAACCAATGATCCTATTTTTCATTCACTGGTTTGGCCAGTTATTCCAGCTAAACTTCCTTCTGATATTCCAAAATTTGAAAAAAACTCTGGAGAAGATCCAAATAACCATGTGATGAATTTCCATTTGTGGTGTTCTTCAAATTCCCTCATGGATGATTCTATATGTTTGCATCTTTTCCAGCGAACACTTACGAGATCTTCAGCAAAGTGGTATATTAAACTACCACGTGCTTCTTTTCATGATTTCAACTCCCTTGCCATGTCTTTCCTCACACACTTTCAACTACCTATTCACTATGAGACAGGTACTGAACTCTTGACCTCCCTTCTTCAAACTGATTCTATACATATATCTGACCATATTCATGAGTGGAGATGACGACGAAGGATGATTAAAGCAATCATTCTTGGCATATTATTGGCAGAGTGGTTTACTAAATCCCTCTTACCCCTGATCACTTGTGATGTCGCTATGGGTGGCACAATCACTGAGGAAGAAACCATTGCTCGAGCTCAGTCCTTAGATTTGGTTTATTCACAATCTGGTACTTTGTATGAGTTGCTTTCGAATGCTTCTCGAGCTAATACATATGCATCAAAGTCGTCATCCTCATCTCATGTAGACGGTGTTATCGGTTCCGTCAAAAGACAATCTACTTCCCAGTCGACCACACTCTCCTCTATCTCCCCCCAAACTCAGATCTCTAAGGTGAATTCATTTCAATCTGCCCCTTCAAAACAATCATGAGGTAAAAAGAAGGCAAAAAATAAATCAAAAAATACTAATAACAATGAACAACCAAAAAATCAATCTCAAACACCCACTACCGAAAAACAACCACAATGGAAACTAAAATTCCCATGTATCATTTTTGGTGATGATCACTACACTTGAGAGTATCCACATCATGATGAAGTGGCCAAAATTTTCTAGGGAAAGTCACAACCTATTGTGCTTACTCATCCTTTTCCACAATAACAAGCCATGGTTTCTCAAACCCCCTCTCCTGAGGGAAGTTCTATCCATCCTCATGATGAGGCCTTGACAAGTGCACATATTTATATTTTTAAAGGGATTAATTTGACCACTCTCTCTAATACATACGACACATTGGTTAAACCTGACAATGGAAAAGTCATTAATGGTACCGATAAGTTGCCGGATCCATCACCGTCCTCCGTTAATCCTCCATGATTTAATCCTCTGTCTAGACCACTTCAAATTGAGAAACCTACATTTGACTCTATCTTACGCCCTCCTAAGTGAACTATTTGTAAATCTACCTTTAATCCTAGTTCACGTGAAACGAAGAACTACAACATTGTTGAAGATTTGGCTCAAGCACCATGTGCTATGTCTGCGTTAGAAGTTCTACAGCACTGTCCCAGTCAACATAGAACCCTCTTGGCTGATATTGGCACTGTTGATCCTAAGTCTTTTAACCATATCATGTTTAACTTGGACAATTATACATCTTGACTCTCCCACCAACTTTCTTTCCAAATTGATGTTGTTGTTCACAATCAACAAATTCACCGAACCATCTTGGATGACGGAGCCTCTACTTGTGTCATTTCTTTAGCATGTTGTAAAAGTTTAAAATCGACCGTACTTAACAAATCCCCAACGATGTTATGTGCATTTTATGGGCGAGATTTTCATCCCCATGGGATTTTACAGTCCCTGCCCATCGAGTTGGGTGGAAAAACCGTCACTGTTGATGTCGAGGTGGTCGATGCTCCCCTCGATTACAACTTATTACTTAGAATAAGTTGGTTTTATGCTATGACTTTCATTGCCTCATCGATGTTTTGATGTGTACAATTTCCTCATCGGGGCAAAATTGTCACTGTTGATCAGTTAGATTTTTGCACAACTGATGCTCGTGCTCCCTCTACCAACAACATTCATTTCTTGGGATATCACAAGATCACGTATGAAAGCATTGGTGGTGGGTTACTAAAATATTATAGCCTTATGGGTACCTTCCCTACACCACTTCCACCGACTACACATCATATTTCCACCGTCAAAATGATTTCGACATTGGCTTATTAATCTTTGGAATCATCTGACCCTTGGATTGTACCTAGTCCCTTGGAATTCAATCCACTAGGTGACACCATGCCACTTAGTCCAGCCGAAACTATTATCAGACTAATCGGTAGGTGAAGACACTAACATATCTCTCTAGATCCACCTAGATATAGAACAAAACACACCAGAACATGACACTTTCCTTAAGTTTTAGATATTGAATTTACTAAAGAGGGATGAGTGACATACTGTTTAAATGTCGCTTCCTCTCGCCATCACTATCCTAGCTCCGTTCCAACGCTCATACGATGATGAACCTGCAAAATAACACAACCAACCAAAGTGATAGCAATAGCATAAACTCAATATAAACCTATGTATGTGATCAAGGAATCATACAATAAAACACAACAAGCTTTATAGGAAAGAATCATATTACTGTATCATATT
>SNQJ01S0004359.1:112145-125752 GCA_010110895.2 Picea sitchensis
TTCTTAAAGGATTTAAATAGTAAATTAAATCTCCTAATTTATAAGCACAACATTGAAGAACTCTATCATAATTTTACAACTACCCTTTCCACTTCTATTAACAAGTTCTCTTTCAAGGTGCCATGTAAAAAGAATAATAGAACGACCAACCCTTGTTTGATAAAGAATGTAAAATTGCTAGGAAAGCCATCAGGGATGCTTCTAATAAGTTCTTGAAATTCGATAAGATCAATACATACAAATCCCTAATTAAAAGAAAAAAATGTACTATATCAATCAAAGAAAAAAGAAACTTTCACAACTATATAAGCTAGATCATAAGAAGTTCTAGAGCCAAATTCTAAACCGCAATACTAAAGAAAATAATAGGATTCCCTTAAGGGACTGGAATTCCTATCTTAAAAGTCTTTACGAGTTCCCTACTTCCATGGACACCATTCCTATTGTCCCTACAAAGGATGAAGTCTTTTATTTAGATGACATAGAGTTTAGGGTTAAACGACTTGCAAATGGGAAAGCTAAGGACATTGAAGGCTATCAAACTGAAAATTTTAAAATTGGAGGGCCTATCCTTATCCCTCACATATACAAGCTCTTCAATTTAGCAATCAATCAGGGCTTTCCTAAACCATGGACACAAAGCCTCATTGTTCCTATTTTTAAAAATGGGGATAGAAACATCTCCTCTAATTATAGGACCATTATGATTAGCCTGATTTTAGCCAAGCTTTATGGAATTATTTTGGAAAAGAAGATTAGCCTTTGGCTAGAAAGTCATGGTAAAAGAGGTAAAGGCTAGGTCAGGTCTAAGACATATCATTCAATTCTGGGCCATCTTGTTACCTTTAGGATCATTGCAGAGGAGTTCTGCAATACTAAAATCAATATTTTTTGTTGTTTTGCTGACTTTAGAACATCTTTTGACATGGTTCCTACAAAAAACCTTTGGAATAGGTTGGAAGAGATAAAAATTCCTCTCGAGTTGAGAGATGTTATATTAAGGATGTATGAGAACATTATTTCTAAGTTTAAAAACACTGAGGGTTGGTCAAAAGAGATTAACTGCAATATTGGAGTCAAGCACAATTGTCCCTTGTCCCCTACCCTTTTTGGCATATACATTGACAAGTTAGAAGATTGCTTGGAAAAAATAGGTTGTATTGGCCTTTCTCTCACTGGTATAGTCATCAATCTTCTTATTTATGCTGATGATATCATTCTTATGAAAAGGAGTCCCCATGATCTTGAAAACCAATTAAGAATCCTTAAGGATTTTTGCTCCAGTATGGTTATGAATTTTAATACTGATAAGACTAAGGTCATGATTATTAAATCCAATAAGATCACTTATGATACCTTCGTATATGAAACAAACAACTTGGAGGAAGTGACTTCATGCAAATATCTTGGAATCGATATTCACCACAAGCTGAACTGGAATTATAGCATTGAGAAAGGGATTATTGGGGGATGGAAAGTTTATTATGGACTGGAAAACAATTGTAAATCAACTGATCTTTGGAGTTTGGATAAGAAGAAACTCCTCTTTGAGACTCTTGTTACATGTGTTATTCTTTATGAATGTGAATTATGGGGTTGTAGTATCTCTCGTGAATCCTGGAAAAAGATAGAAAAATACAAAAGAATTTTATAACCTATAATCTCAAAATTTAAGGAAAATACTCCCTATCCATCATCCTCTTAGAAACAAGTATTTCCACCATTGAGAGCACAACTATGACTAGATACCTAATATATAAGAACAAGTTAAACAACATGGAAGACAAGAGACTTCCTAAAATTGCTTCAAAATCGAGTCATAACCACCATCGATTCAAGCGATGATGGCATAAAGATGCCCGGTCTTGACTAAACTATTGGGGAATCATGGAAGACAACAATTTGCAGAATAAAGATACTATTAAAAAAATCATCAAATCAAAATTTAAGGAGAAAATGTGATGTGATAAAGAGTTAGAGGAAAAAAGAAAATTAAGGTATTATAAGGATGTAATCAACCATAATATAAAAGATCAAAATTATGTATTTGTTTGGACAAGTGTAAAGAAAAAAATAAACATTGCTAAGATAAGAACAAATTCTCACGAGCTCCACAGTGAAATTGGGCATTGGTCAAATCCTAAAAGGCCATGGGATGAAAGAGTTTGTCACATTTGTGAGACTAAGAAGGTTGAAGATGAAAAATACTTTCCCTTAGATTGTCCAGCCTATACCCACATTAGATCTCATTTTCAAAATATTTGTCACACTACCAACCTTCCTAACCTCTTAACTCAACAAATCTATGGTGATGTTGGAAAACTTCTCTTGGAAGACTTATCTTAATGCTTTTCAAGCACAAAACCAAATTCTAAAAAATAGCAAGTAATCACTTACCCTCTCAAAATTCGATAGACCAATTTAGTCTTAGTGAACGTTAATCATCATCATCATCATATATATATATATGGCATAATTTTATTATTATTATTATTATTTTAATACATTATGTTATATAAATATCTTCTCCATACTAGAAAGTGTATAATTCTTTTAGAAACTATGCCCCTTAAGTAATAATACTAAAACTCTATTCTTAAGAAAATATATATTTCTTAAAATTAACTTATTAAATATACAATATAGTTTTAAAAATAAAATACAATTTTTTTAATTTTTTAATATAATTATGTTATAACACTAATAAAATTTCAAAACAAACAAATCAACCAACAAATAAATAAACCACCTTTTCATAGAGAAACCAAATTACTCGTTAAATTCTATTTATTAACTCGATTTTTACGCCGAAAGGCGTATACCTATTGACAATGGGCAGATTTAATAGGGGTTTAGTGCTTAATAAGTTTTCTATAGACAGGATTAAATATGGCTGGAATATTCTTAGTAGTCACACAAAATAAATGGCTGTGATTTCAATCATTAACTTCCTAGCTATTATAAAGATATCTGTTTATGTGTTTACTTTTTTACATTTACCTAATCATATTAAAAAATTACTTTGATAACTAGCTGATTGCCACGTAAGTGATTAACAGAAATTAAAATATTAAGACCAGATAAATTAAAATATTAACCTTATGATTGTAAGGTTTACGTAATTACTCGACACTACATCCAAGCTCATTGGCAGTGATCATTGGCAGTGATGACAGATTGGGTAGACATTTTGTTTTTTAACGGTGGCATAGAATACCAGCGGACATTCACGTGTCATTGGCAAAAATGGCATATTAGGCAGGCTTTTTTATCTTTTTAATTGTGTCAAGAGCCGCATTCTGGGGGCATAGAATACTAGCGGGCGTACGACCACTGTAATATTCTAACGCCTCATTGCCATCTGCCGGGGCTTTTGAACACTCATGTTTTAAGCAGTGCCGAAGCTAAGGGATTAGAGGCAACAACATGATCACACGTATATGTCACCATTATTCTATATAATCGGTTATTAGCTCTGTGCAAAATATTCGGATGGCTGCAGTTTATGTTTAATACATTATCGACAGCTTCATGGTGAGAGGATCGTATCATCGATGTAGGTGCGCAGGTGGTTTCTCTCTGTTTTCTTCGCGCAGATGGTTTTTCACTGGTTTAGAAATTCTAATAGGCGCTTTTCATTTAAAAATTGTAATTAGGGTTTTTGTTAGAATTTTCTTAAGCATAAACCTTAATTAGGGTTGGTAAATAAAATCCTTGTGTTAATAAACGCTTCACAATCACAATTATAAAATGGATTTTTGATAAAATACACATGGTTCAAGATAAGATGGATTCAAGATTTATTATATATTAAAAGAATATCACCGATCTCCTTCTGCACCTGGTGACACATCTTCCACACACGATAGACTCCGGCTTGCAAAACCTTTTGATTTTTTTATTATATCAGCCAAGGGATGGTATGGTCACTACTGTTCAAGGGGGAATTGATAAGCCGAACTCTACGGTGTTAAGGATTTATGTCATAAATCCTATCTATCTCATGCAAAACTAGTACACCTATTGATAATAGGCACATTTAATTATTGTGTTCACTAACTGATTGTCACATGTATTTGATTAAAAAATATTAAAATATTAACATGGTCATATTTCTGTGCTGACATCACCAACTTGCCAGTAAGAAGTTTAACAACCGCCTTTCGGCGTTCACCAGCCGCGAGTTAGCGGCTGTGCTAGTGATATGAAATTCTTCTACATCAATTATATTCCAAAACAGAACGTCCGCAGACGTTACATCATAGCAACTTATTACGAAAAGCGGAGCATACATTAAAAAACAGTTTGTAGCCCAGAATTTTGAAAAGATAAACGGGTTTGGGCATTCTATTTTCCTGGGGTTTAACACTACGAGTAAACCCGCCTGGAAACATTTGATATCATACTTCATTTTCATTTTCAGAGGTGCTTCGGTCGTTTTCTGCCGGGTGGGAATTGTCCGTCCTTCTCTTCATGCTGCGGGGATCCAGGATTTTCAATCACGGTAGGCAAGTTCTTGTTTACCCTCGGATCACGCATTTCTCCACGCAGGTCCAAAATTTTCTGGTCATATGCTTCCTTTTGGACCGCCAACTCCCCTTGCGTGGACTGAATTGTCCGTCGCTGCTCTCCCAATTCATTTTGCAGGGTTTGAATTATCCGGCGCTGCGCTCCCAATTGGTCTTTAGGGTTTGAATTATCTGTTTTTGCTCTTCTGTCACTCTGTCGGACTCCGATACTCTTCTCCACTGAATCTATCCTGGTGCTATGTCGGCTGACATAAGCATTTAGGGTTTGAATTATCTGTTTTTGCTCTTCTGTCACTCTGTCGGACTCCGATACTCTTCTCCACTGAATCTATCCTGGTGCCATGTCGGCTGACATAAGCATTTAGAGATGCGATTGAATCCATTGTCTTAAAAACGGAATCGCTCACATCAAATTGATCTCTCGAGTCTTGCGCAACGCCATTGAGCCTCCGTTGTATTCGTCAGATTCTTGAATGACAAATGTGAATGCCATCGTAGCAGTGGTAAGGCATGGCGAGATGAAGGAAGGGTTGAAGCTTTGGTACAGGTGATAAAGATTTGGTGACTTGTGAAATCTTATCATGAATTTTCAAATTTCACTTAGAAGTCATAGATATTCCCACCATACAAAATAAATCAAAGGAGAACTAAATCATGAGAGCCATTGAAGTGATTTTGCTAATTTACAAACTTTATGTTTGTGTTTTTTTGTCTTTTGATTTTCCAATTATTTTTTAACTCTTCAAATTCTAAATATAATTTTTCATATTCCACCTTATAATGTTTCATATTCTAATAACCTCAATTATATATGAGAGAGTAAGAGGAGAACAATTTCCATGATGCATGTGGCATGTAAAACATTAGGACTCATTCCAGTATTACTCTAGTCCGAGCGCGCTTAACTGCAGAATTTTAATGGGATCCAATGCATTAACGCTATGTTGTATGAATGTACATAAGATCATTACATGATGTTTGCAATTAACAAATGAAGATCGTATTACATCGAATTCCCCATCAAAAGGGTCAATATCATGGTTTATCAAAACCATAAGTTCAAAATATTGATTCAGTTGAAAATATGGTTGGCCACCAAGATCCACCTCAACCATTCCTCCCCCCTTAGGAAGCAATGGTCTCCATTGCATCAAGTTCCCTCGGGAGATGGGGAAACTTCTACTGAATATGAACCTTGCGTTACTTCACGGAAGAACAATCTCATGCTTATATATATATATATATGACATGCATTTAAGCAAATGAAACACATTTAAACTCAGAGTAAGCATAAGAATTACTGCTACTATAAATAATCAATGATTCATATGCAAATTAGAATACATGATTGTTAGAACTACACAAACATGCAGAAACATAATTGAAACATCATCTGGTACTTATCTTTAAAACGGTGGTAAGTCCACCAACCAGGTGCAGGACTTCCATGAACCTCCCACCCTTAGACCACACTGCTCATCAAGCTCAGTAGTGGGCCACCCCCGAGTTGGGACCAAGATCCACCCCAGGGAAAGGAATCCTAGGCTAGGCTGAGGTTACAGGGAAAACACATAGTCACAAGGAAATACATCTCTCCCAGGAACCACTCATACCCATTGTCCACAGACTCTCCTTCCCCACATGTCTGTTCCACCCCAGGAGTATACACCTTCTCTGTCACCTAGACAATCCTTCGGCTACTAACCTCTCTTGCCTTGGATTTCAGCAACAGGCCAAACCAGAATTCTCCAAGCTCTGTGGCAGTTACAGGGTTCCTTCCAGGAGTTCTCTCCTTCCTCAACGCACTCTCTCACCAGAAGAGAGGTGCTCATAGGTCAAGCAACCTGTTCTTCCAACTTCAATCACCTCTTTCCCTGGAGAGAGTGTTGTACAAACTAGCCAACAAGCCACATAGGGTCCAACACAACATGACCACCACAATCAACGTGAATCCAAACCTGAATCCCTAGGATAGCAATAGATAGGTGCAACAACACAACAAGGCTCAGCAAGATAGGGACACTTTGGTTTCCTCAATCCGGCCACACAGAATAGACTCATGCTCTGGTTCTCAGGGACGGATGACAAACAATCCACGCAAGGATCGACTCAGACTCCATGGTTTAGAGCAGAGGAGGGGTGTACCTGCTTTTCCAGAAACAAACACTGACTTTTTTGAAATGAACACAGGCTTCTGGTTCAGAGGATGTACGAGGGTATCTCTGCAGAGGTCGGACAGGTTCATGCTCCGACAGTTGAGGGTCGAATCGAGGAGGACCCCCATCACGACTCATCACAACTATTTTATTTGCATGGGCTTGGGTTGACACTTGTCACCCATGAAGCTGCATTCTTCCATCAACACACGTTCCTCCCCATTTGGAAGTCACATGTCATTCCAAAAGAACTTAGGATAAAAACATATAATTCACATGGTTTTTTAGAATAATAATAAAATATTATTCCCAAGGATTTAAGCCCCTAGGCTTAGCCTCTAGGCTCAACAATTAGCCCATTTTTCCACATTCCAGCCCCTAATCCCTTGCCCACTCTGTGGAATCTTAGTCTCCCATCACGCATTCACCGTGTCGGCCTAGACACAACAATTTTTATATTTTTATTAATGTTCTACATAGATACATGTACAAAATTAGGCTCTTGGCCTTCAACACTTAGGCTCTCTGGCCTAACAATCACATAAGCCCACTAGATTATATAACTCGGCTCACTAGCCTATAAAACATATTTACAATTCATTTCATAAACAATATTTACAGCAGGGCTCGGCCTTGGGGACACTACAATCACCCTCCCCCTATTTATGCACTCTCCTTAGTGCAAATTTACACTATATATACAAGCCTTTCAAAATTTTCAAAATGATGGGGGTACTCTGCCCACATAACATCTTCATGCTCCTATGTCGCATCCTCAGGACTATACCAGGTCCACTGGACCTTTACAAGATTTATGGATCGATTCTGGAGATGTTTGTTTTTCTTGTCCAATATGCGCATAGGATGCACTTGCAGGACACCTTATCGTTCTACTTGAATCACATTCCAGTTGATAACATGATTAGCATCAGGTATATATTTCTTAAGCAATGAAACATGAAACACATTATGTACATTCATAGATGCAGGTAATGCAATCGTGTATGCAACTGGCCCAATCCTTTCCAAGATTTCAAATGGCCCACAAAATCTTTCTGCCAACTTGGCGCAACTTTCCAGCTTCAGAGAACTCCTGTTAGTTTTCACTTTCAGGAAAACATGATCACCCACTTTGAATTCTCTGTGGGTTCTGTTGTTATCAACATAAATTTTCTGCCTGTCCTTGGTAGCCTTAAAATTCTACTTAATTCTTATCATTTGGTCCTCCATTTCCTTGAGCAACTCTGGCCCAACTACTGCTCTGTTAGCTGGATTATCCCAGCTCACTAGAGTATTGCACTTTCTTCCATAAAGTGCTTCAAATGGGCTCATCTTCAATGATGCATGATACCCATTATTGTAGGAGAATTCTACCAAATGCAGATAGTCTTCCCATCTTGATGGTTTGTCCATCACATACATTCTCAGCATGTCCTCTATTAATCTGTTCACCCTCTCGGTCTGTCCATCAGATTCAGGATGATATGCTATACTAAAGTTCATAGTCGTTTCGAATCCTTTGAACAGTCCTTTCCAGAAATTCGAGGTGAATTTCAGGTCCCTATCAGACATAATTATCTTAGGAATTCCATGCAAGCATGCCACTTCTTTTAAGAAAATCTCAGCAACATCTGCTGCCTTGTGAGTGGTTTTCAATGGAATAAAATGGGCAGCTTTTGTAAGCTTGTCCACCACCACCATGATCGAATCATCTTGCTTTCTCGTTCTGGGTAATCCTGTAATAAAATCCATTGTCACCACTTCCCACTTCCATTCAGGAATGGTTAAAGGCTACAGCAACCCTGCGGGGTGCCTATGCTCAGCCTTAACTTTTTGGCACTCCATACATCTGGCGATGTATTCAATGATCTCCCTCTTCATACCCAAACAAAAATAATGGCTCTTGACTGTGGCCACAGTATTCTGATATCGAAGGTGTCCAACATAAGTTACGTTATGCATTTCTCTTAGAATAGCAAGTTTCAAATACTGGATATTGGGTGCATACACTCTGTTTTTGTATAAAATTATTCCATCAACTTCCAAGGTGTAACTTTCCTCTTTTTGTGGTCTCTCACACTGTTGTAGCTTTGCTACCAAGTCTCTGTACTGTAAATCGGCATTTGCAGCTTCCAAAATTCTATCCTTAATATCAGTCCTATACATGCTAATGGCTGAAGCATGTAAGTCATGCACTTTTCTGCTGAGTGCATCAGCCACCTTGTTTTCCTTCCCCTTGATATGCTTGATATCAAAGTCGTATTCGCACAGAAATTTCAGCCACCTGCTTTGTCTAGCATTTAAGGTTAGCTGATCAAATAAATACTTCAGACTGTTGTGGTCTGTTCACAATTCAAATCTCCTTCCCATGAGGTAATGTCTCCATCTCCTCAGAGTGTGAACGATTGCTACCAGCTCTAAATTGTGAGTGGCATAATTATTTTCATGCTCTTTCAACTTCCTGGACTCATAACAGATTACAAATCTCTCTTGGTTGAGAACTCCTCCCAACCCCTCCTTACATGCATCTGTTCACACAACAAAATCTATATTTGGATATGCAATCCTCAAGATTGGAGCGCTGGTTAACAGTTGCTTCAATCACTGGAAACTGTTCTTACACTCTTCAGTCCACTGAAACTTCTTCTCCTTCATTTGCAAGGAAGTGATAGGGTGAACTATCTTTGAGAACCCTGCTATAAACCTTCTGTAGTAGCCCGCCATACCCATAAAGGATTTGACTTCCACCACATTCCTTGGCGCTGACCATTCTCGGATGGCCTCAACCTTCTCAGGATCTAGAGTGATCCCTTCTTCTGAAATAATGTGCCCCAAGTAATGGATCCACCTTTGATAAAATGAGCATTTTCTCAACTTGGCATACAGCTGGTGTTCTCTCAACACTTGCAGCACCATCCTTAGGTGTTGTTTATGCTCTCCCTCTGACTTGGAATACACCAAAATGTCATGCAGGAAGACTATGACAAACTTGTTTAAATAGTCCTTGAATACACTATTCATCAAGAACATAAAAACAACAGGAGCATTTGACAGCTCAAACAACACCACTCTGAACGCATAATGACCATACCTTGTTCTAAAGATAGTCTTGCTGATGTCTTCATCCTTAATTCTTACCTGGTGATATCCTGATCTAAGATCTATCTTTGAAAATATTTTCTCACCCTTCAACTGATCGAAAAGATCATCGATCCTCATCAGATGATACTTGCTCTTGACAGTTACCTTATTCAACTGACGTAAATCAATGCACAACCTCAACGTCCTATCTTTCTTCTTCACGAATAGGACCGGGGCACCCCAAGGTGACACACTTGGGCAAATGTACCCCTTCTTTAGAATCCCGTCAAGCTGCAATTGCAGCTCTTTCAGCTCTGGCGTACTCATTCTATAAGGATCTTTCGACACTGGAGCTGCTCTAGGCATCAAATTTATATAAAAAATGATGTCTCTCTTCGGAGGTAGTCCAGGTACTTCCTGAAATACATTCTTGAACTCTGTGAGTACCTCATGGTCTCCAATATTTGAGACTTCATCTCTGGATGTTTCCTCCACATGGGTTGCAAATAATTGATAGCCTTTCTTGTAGCACTTCTTCAGCTGTATGGCTGATATTTCTCTAACAGCCATAGCTCTAGGAATTCCTTAGACTGTTTTTTGATTTCCCTCCTCATCCAGGCATGTAAAATTCTTGTTATGACAATCCAGAAGAGCATGGTGTTGGTCCAACCAGTCCATCCCAATTAAGCAGTCATAAGAGCCTAAAGGAAAAATATTCAATTCAACCTTTGTGCTCAATCCATTCATGTCTACAGAATAGGACTTAACCGAATCCGTGACCTTCCTCTTAGTTCCTGTATCCAACTACACTAACCAATACTTTTCATGTTTGCTTCTTGATAAATTCAAACTTTCCATCACCCTAAGATCTAAATAATTATGGCTAGCCCCTGAATCAATTAAAATAATAAATGGTTGGTTGTTAATCATACCTTCCACTTCGATCATGTGTGATTAAAATTCTATTTTCTTGTTGTCTAGGGCTGCATAGATCCTTAGCATTCTACTACTCATATCCTCCATTGTTTCATCTTGCTAAACATTGTGGACGGTTCTCGCTTTATCTTTTTTGTGGGGGAAATCTCAGTACCTATGTTTTCCTTTACATCCCCAACACTCCATAGGTGGCGGTCTTGGCATTTGCTCACCCACTTTAGCCTTCCTGGGCTCTCTGAAAGATGGTTGTCCCTAAGAATTATTTCTGAAAAAGAAAGGCTTGTTTCCCTTCTACCTCTACTCTTTCTTGAACTTCTTTTGATCATCCCAAGCCTTCCGGAAAGTAGGATTTTCTCTTTGTTGTTCATATAAGCATTTATCCCTTCTTATTTCTTCTTCCATAGTATTAGGATCATCATACTGAAAGTTGTTACCAATGGAAGGTGGCATTCCACTCAGATATCTCTGAATCTTGACAGCCTCATCTTTGATGAATGGAACCTACTTCAGTAGTTCCAAAAACTTTCGTTCGTATTCATCGATGGTCATGCTACCCAGATTGAGTTCGAAGAACTCCTTCATCTTTCTGTCATAGTATCTTTTTGTTAGGTACTTCTTCTCAAAATACCTCTTGAACTCCTTCCAAGTGACATATTTCTCTCTGATTTGTTGCACCTGCACAAATTGATCCCACTACATGGATGCTTTTCCTTTCAATTGATACATCGCAATTCTTCCTTCTGCATGGGCAGAATAATTCTGCAGCTGGAAATATTTCCTCATGCCAAGCAACCATGTTTCAACATCTTCCTCCTTCTTATGTTCTCCATCGAACGGTGGAGTCTTGATCTTGTTCATCTCTCCCTTATATTCATCCACTCCAGATCTTCGGTGTTTTCTAGTAGGGGATGGGCTTGAACTACTACGTGCCTCCCTACTGGAATGCTTTGGGGAGCAATGATGATGTCTCCTACCACTCTTATTTCTCCTTCTCCTCTCAGGGGTCTTGCGACTCTCTGTCTTTCTTGAGTCACTCCCCTTCTCCAATTTCCTTTCTATTCTTTCCATGCTCTTCAACATTTTTAAGTTGAATGCACCCTGTTGATCCCTGACCCTCATGAGCTTTCAGCTATCAACTCGACGATCCAGGGAATCTTTCTACAATCTTTCGATGAGTTTCATCATATGTCCTTCCTTATCCATCTATTTTCCATGCTCATTAGAGTTTGATCCTTCGACTCCCAAGTTGACATCCCTTCCTTCCCATTCGTCTTTTGTTTCAGAGGCAATCTGCACCTCTTCCATTTGTATACTCGGCTATACTAACCCCCGTTGAACTCTACACACACAACATGAAGTCAACCAAAGTTTGTTAGGCCTTAAACCCTTAATTAAACCACAACATTCATAAACTAACGTGAATAAGAGAACATTTCAACACTAAGTTTTCTGAGCTCTGTTTGGTTCTGCACTTTTCGGGACTTCGGGACTTCGGGGTCTCGGTCCTCGAGACTCTCATACTTGCTTTTGGGTTTCAGGGTTTTGGTCCACAAGGATCCAATAGTTAAATCCTCGACGGTTATTTGTATTCAAAAATTTTGGGACTTCAAAACTTCGGGGTTTTGGGTTTCGTGGTTTTTGGTCCTCGAAGGTTCTCACACTGGCTTCTCTCTTCAACTCTTGACTCTTGAACTCCCAACCTCTCTTCCCCTGGGCCCACAACACAATTTTCGCCAACCACGGTAGGGATTTCGGGACTCGACACTTCGGGTTTTCGGGTCTTCGGTACCCGAGAGTTCACGATGCAGTGACTCCCAACCCCTTGTCACTCCAACTCCTGAATTCTGAAAATTCAATTTCCTTACTCTCTAGGCCCACAGCACAGATGCCACCCTTAAAATATGCTACGGTTCTTCCATCTCCAAAGATTTCGGGACATCAGGACTTTGAGTTTCGAGGTTTCAGTCCTTGAGGCTTCCAGACTTGCTTTCCTTTCCAACCCCCAACTTTCAAAATCTTGATTTACTTTACCCTCAGGGCCCACATAGCCCAGTTGTCACCCACAACCACGGTGGCACGTGGCACGTTCAGGAGGGTCCACATCACCCTCGATGATGTCATCGGGTACCACCACTCTTTCTTTTCTTCTCAACCCACTGGCACTTGGAACACACCCATGCATCCACATCCATTCCAAGTGAGATCTAATGGTCAGACATTTCTTAGATCTACGACGCAGATCTTTTTGGTGTTTCGGGGTTTTGGGCATCGGGAGTTCATGCATCCACACCTCTCGAACTTCCATTTTCCGAAATCCTGAAATTACTGTCAACCCTTCCACTTGATCCAACGGTCAAGTTCCTCTCTTGCGATCTACGATGTAGATTGTTTTGAAATTTTGGGTTTCGCTATTTCATGACTTGCGGAAACAAGGTTCTTCCCTTTTGGTTTCCCAGGTGCCGAAACGTCGTTCGACAGCCACAAATTTGGGGTTTTGCGTATCGTGATTTCCACATTCCTGTGCAACTCCAAAGGGTTTTTAAACCCTACACAAGTTTTCCAGATCTGATGGTCATGAGGGGTATCCTTTCAATGAACAGATCCTACGACTCCAACACTTCTGGTGTGGATTCCTCTCTCCCTGTGGCCAGATACCACATCGGCTGCGGTTTCATAACACCGCTATACCTCCTGAGATTGGTAACACGACTAAGTAACTCCTTAACACTCAAGAGCATTCAAAGGTTCGAAATTGGTCCTCTAGACATAATTTCTCCTCAACCCTCTATCCAAAGACCACTTATCTGGCCCATCTAGGCTCAACGTTGGAACCTTGGCTCTGATACCAAACTGTAACACCCCCTTTTCCAGGTGTCATCCAACCCACTGGCCGGGCAGGCGCTAC
>SNQJ01S0004359.1:125762-147705 GCA_010110895.2 Picea sitchensis
TTAAGAAAATGAAACACATTTAAACTCAGAGTAAGCATAAGAATTACTGCTACTATAAATAATCAATGGCTTTAACATTAATTCATATGCACAGCAGAATAAATGATAATTATAAATACAAAGACATGCAAAAACATAATTGAAACATCATTTGGTACTTATCTTTGAAACTGTGGTAATTCCACCAACCAGGTGCAGGCCTTCCATGAACCTCCCAGCTTTATACCACACTTCTCATCAAGCTCAGTAGTGGGTCACCCCCGAGCTGAGACCAAGCTCCACCCCAGGGCAAGGAATCGTATGCTAGGTTGAGGTTACAGGGAAAACACACAATCGCAAGGAAGGAATTCTCTCCCAGGAACCACTCATACCCACTGCCCATAGACTCTCCTTCCCCACATGCCTGTTCCACCCCAGGAGTATACACCGTCTTTGTCACCTAGAGAGTCCTTCAGCTGCTAACCTCCCTTGCCTTGGGTTTCAGCAATAGGTCAGACCGGAATTCTCCGAGCTCTGTGGCAGTTACAGGGTTCCTTCCAGGAGTTCTCTCCTTCCTCAGCACACTCTCTCACCTGGTGAGAGTCTCTCACAGGCCAAGAAACTTGTTCTTCCAACTTCAATCACCTCTCTCCCTAGAGAGAGTGTTGTACAAACTGGACACTAAGACACACAGGGTCCAACACTACACAGCCACAACAATCAACAAAAATCCATACATGAATCCCCAGGATAGCAACAGACAGGTGCAACAACATAATAAGGCTCAACAAGATAGGGATCGACAAAAAATCCACGTAGGGATTGAATCAGAATCCATGGTTTAGAACAGAGGAGGGGTGTATTAGCTTTTCCAGAAACAAACACTGACTTTTCTGAAATCAACACAGGCTTCCGATTTAGAGGATGTACGGGGGTATCTATACAAAGGTCGGACGGGTTCACGCTCCGACAGTCAAGGGTCAAATCGAGGAGGAACCCCCATGAGGGCTCATCTCATATGTTTTATTTGCATGGGCTTGGGTTGACACTTGTCACCCATGAAGATGCATTCTTCCATCAACACACATTCCTCCCCATTTGGAAGTCACATGTCGTTCCAAAAGAACTTAGGATAAAAACATATAATTCACATGCCTTTTTGGAATAATAATAAAATATTATTCCCAGAGATTTAAGCCCCTAGGATCAACAATTAGCCCCTTTTCGCACCTTGTAGCCCCTAATCTCTTTCCCATTCTGTGGAAGCTTAGTCCCCCATCACTCACTCATCGTGTTGGATTGCACGTGGTGGTGTTTATATTTTTATTAATGTTCTTCATAGATACATGTACAAAATCAGGCTCTTGGCCTTCAACACTTAGGCTCTCTGGCCTAACAATCACATAAGCCCACTAGCTTATATAACTCATCTCACTAGCCTATAAAACATATTTACAATTCATTTCATAAACAAGATTTACAATAGGGCTCGGCCTTGGAGACATTACACTTGGTGAGTCGATTTCCTTGTTGAAGTAGAGGTCTTTCTTGTACTTTTCTTGTGGAAGGATGTTATGAACTTGTTGGAGGTGTTGGATCCATTCAACATATCTGTCTACATGATCTTTCTTGTTCTGAGTGTGGGAGGACTTTGTTGGTGAAGAATCAACAAGAAGAGTTGTATCAATGGGGGCTAACGGTTGGACGCCAAAGCATACCTGAAACGGGCCATGGCCAATACTATTATGTTGAACATGTGGAAGACTGTCATTTTCTTCGTGCTCCTCTACAATGTCATCAACCTACTTATGCTGGATAATAAGGTCTTGAGCCAAGGTTGTAGTATTCGAAGTGACCTATTGTTCATCTGAATGGATCATGAAGAGGGAATTTTTTTTGGTCTAAGAGATTACTTTGTGGAATTGTTTTTCTAAGATCAATGAAGTGGTAGTAGTTGGAGCTACCTCTGGTACCCTGTAGACCTGACCTTCGAGAGTAACAATGACATTGCGGGGTCGAGACTCATAGATTGCATGTTGTTTCCACATATATGATTGTCTTAAAAGAACATCAAAGACTTCAAGTGGGGAAACATCACACACTACCTCATCCTTGAAAGGATTGATTCCATAAGACAAGAATCACTACTGGCTAACACAGATGTCTCGTCCCCAGCTCAACCATTCGATGGTGTATGGTTGGGGGTGTGGCATCATTGGCAAATTCAATCTCTTGACAGACTTGACTGAGATCAGGTTATTTTGAATCTCGCTATCAACAATGTAATGTAGTGGGGTCCCCTTTACCCACATCTCCGAGAGGAAGAGGCGCTCCCCCTCCTCGAGCTCCTTTGGTTCTTTTGGTTGTATTGTTGTGGCCACAATGGTAGCAGTGGGTTCTGCATCAATGATATGTTTCCCTTTATTGTGCTTTGAATCAGATTTAGGTTCCGATTCTTTTTCTTTGAGATACACCACCAATTAATGTTTTGAGCGACATTGTAGAACACAAACGGGCAGAATGGGGTAGATTATCTCTTAAGAGAAATAGATGTTGGCTATGCTTCACTCACAATAAGATTTACATCACACTCCATTGAATTCTTAAAGGGAATCCTTCACCTCAATTATATATGAGAGAGTGAGAGGAGAACAATTCCCATGATGCATGTGGGATAAATTGATACAAGTTTATAAAATTCCATAGGCATGTAAAACACTAGGAATTCTTGGGCAGTTATCCATCCCAGTACTACTCTAACCCAAGTGCAGTTAACTACAGAGTTGTAATGGGATCCAGTGCATTAATGGTATGTTGTAGGCATGTACATAAGATCATTACATGATGTTTGCAATTAACAAATGAAGATGGTATTACATTCCATTCCCCATCAAAAGGGTGAATATCATGGTTTATCAAAACCATAGGCTCGTAAAATTGATTCATTGGAAAAGGTGGTTGGCCATCGAGATCCACTTGGATCATTATGTTGTATTTTACATGAACATCTTCCCCATAATCAGTTGTACAATGTATCTCGGTGCAATAATATCAATGGATGTGTGTACATGAGACTCTCCTATGGAAAATGTGATCAGCTTGCTCACAAGAATGTAAGATGATCACATTTTTTAACTAGGGGAGTCTAATGCAAGCTTCTTTTAAGGAAAATCCCCTAAACTAGTGGGCTTACTATAGCGTACCAATGACTGTGATGAGAATAAAAATCCCAAACAGAACATATCACAAATATATAATAACATAATTCAAAGGAAGTAACTAAATATTGAGAGAAAGAGAAGGATTAACTCACCTGGAGTCCTACGGTTGTTGTAGTTCCTGATTGTCACAATCTCTTTAGTCTTTTCCAGTAGTTCCTCTGCAACCTACAAAAACATTAAAGATGCAAGCGTATACAGAGAGGTAGTTATACTAATAACTACCCTTTAGTCTCATGAAATGTAACGCTAAGATCTAAGCAATTAATGTTCTATAAAGAATAAATGAAAAAATTGCAAGATAAAGATTACAAATTCAAATCTTTTTAGAAGGAATGAGTTTCTATATTAATTAAACACTTAAGGTGGTTACATATTTATACATGTCATGTGTGGCACTACCCTATTGAAAGATTTATTGGCTTCCTCCACCCTTGCTCCTATTATATGGGTTAGTTTTGACTCCAAATTCACCACAGGGACAGAGAGAATATAAAGAGAGATTGTTGGCAAGATTGGTTGGTGATCGAAAAGGGGATGGAAACAAGGGTTTCCATGTCAAAAACCAGTAGGAAAAGGGTTGTATAAGGTATTACAGACTTGGCGTGGATAGCCAAAAGTATGTTTTATTTATGGTGTGCAAAGAATCATTAATTATCATTACCTCTCTCTTTGGACCAAATGCCCCTTTATGCAGTCTCTACTTGGTTAAAGATTATTTCCTAATGGGCCTAATGGTTAAGAACATGTGTTTCCTCTTAAGAGGTCACAAGTTCAAATCCAGAGGGGGGTAGGGTATGTATACCTTCGTAGACTTTACCAGTCAAATCGCTGGGCGGAGGGGGGTCCCTTGTCCCACAAACAAGTGGGTCTCATACACCAATTTGGTGTGACGGCTTGGCCGTGACCTTAAAAATAGATTATTATTATTATTGTTATTATTGAGTATAGGTAAAAGGAGTTATGAAACTAAAAAAACCCACAAATCATCCTTCAATTAATAATACATATATATTTTAGGAATTTATTCACATGTATGCAACTATCCCTTGGGTATCCTACGTATACGCATGCTATATAACTGATAGGACACTTATATATTCCAAAAGAGTGTTTTTTTAGAATGTTTCAAGAAGGTATGGGGAGTAGCGGTCTATAAGTAGGATATGGACTAGACCAATAAGGTTTTCAATGCTTCAAATGTGGAAATTGATGATATAACAGATGTCCCCTAATGTGTGAGGTAAGAAGAGTAACTGATGGCCGAAATACATTATAAATATTCAAAGGGCAGTGTGTTAGGTTGAAGGTTGTCAGGATCCAATCTAAGAACAACAACCAAACATATAAACATGTTGCAATTTTCAATCCTCCAGGTGGGCATACCTATTCTCAGGTGTGATTACAAGCATGGAATCCCATCAAGTACACTACATATCCATGAAAATGTATATGTAGAAAGCAATGATCATGGCCATGAAAGAGATACACTATGGATCCATGTCAAACAAATATCATAGCCACGACAAAAATATACAATGGATAAGTTATCACCCTATAATTTATAGGATCAACTGGTGACTGGAATGTTATCTCTCTCTAGTGTTTTTGTTTGTCAAATGTTTTTTCATTCTGCAAATAATTTGAGAAAAGAAAAAAAAATAAAAGGAGGAAAAAAAAAAGAGAAAAGAGGGCATAAAAGAATTTCAATAAGAGCCCCATGCAATAATAGTGACTTGGTCCATACCTTTCAAGCATGGCCAAGTTCTTTTTAAATTGATGTTGATAGGGTTAGTGAATAATCTTGGCTAAACTGTTTAATCTTAGCCAAATGATCTAGGCTAGTTAGTGAATAAATTTGGCCAGACTGTCTAATCTTGGTCAGGTAGCCCCAGGGTAGAGTAAGTTCTTAGCCCAACAGTTTAATTTGGGTTAATTGTCATAGGAAGTTAGGATAGAACATAGGCTAGTTTGCTTTACTTCAATAAAACTAGCTTGATGATTGATGTTGCACCATGTTTTGGATGCTCAAAAAGTTGTTTGCCTAACCCCTTGGTGATTTAAAATGTAAAATCTTGAGAAAAACCCATGAAATGCACTTATCCTAAGTTCTTTGGGCGCATACGCTTTCCGTGCCCTCATTTATGCTCCACTCATATATCAATGGCCTAGATGATTGCGCCCAGATCTATGGTGGACAGATCTTTCTGGACCCCCCCAACTGTTCTACCTTTAACGGAAGGGGGGGGGTTCAGAATTGTTGATAATACATGTGCGCATCTAGACGGCCCAAGTTTAAGCACTCAGATCTATGATCTATATTGGATTCCGGACCCCTTGTCCATTTTGCCTTTAATGGAGGGGGGGAGTCCAGAATGTGTGATAAAGAGCATGCACAAATCTATGGTCAAAAGGAAAACACACAGATCAACGGCTCAAGGTGTTTTTCGGACCCCCCAAACTGATTTACTTTTAACTATGAGGGGGGGGTCTGGAATGGAATCTTACTCTGGTGGGCCCCTATCTATACGTGGCATGAATTTACTAGTCCCAAGTCCCGCCACCTCCTACTATCTAACATACCTCATTGCCTCGTGATGTCATCATCCACCTTTTTAAAAGAGTCACATCCCATAAATTCTATCAGTCCTTCCCCCTCATTCACTTGTGGCAAGCCCCCTCACCATGATCTTTCCCCCAATCGATAACCGCCACATCATCCATCTGTATCCCTCATTCGTTGTCACCTGCCATCTCACACTCTAAGTGACCCGTTGGCCATTTATTACTAGATAACCTATCTATTAACCAGCTGACCTGTCCCCCGTGCCCAATGGACACTCGTTTCCTCAAAATTACCCTCACTCTTCATTCCTTCACCATTTACCCACTCATCGCACCAAAGAATTTACACTATTTTCTTCTCCGTTACATTCATTCGTCCCCGCAAACGTTGTTTTTATTTGTAGGTACCATTACAGTAATGGCACCAAAGTCAAGATGAATAGAAGGAGAGGAGAATCTGTTTCTCCTGCCCCCTGTCAACCTCGAAAGGATTCCACTAGCCGACAAAGATTACTTAATCGCAGATACTAATTGCGATTTCGATTTCGCAGAACTTCAGTCATGGCTCAAAGAAGTTTTCCTGGACTAGAGTGACGAAATTGGACTCTGGGAGTCCAACCTACCCCTGTATCTCTTCCCTCAAATTCACCATTTTCCAAAGCTTTCCCTCAACTGCCAAGCCCACTATATTCCCGAGCAAAGAGCCATCGTATCCTCGTACGGGGAAGTTCTTTTCCTCATCATGCCTGAAACCATCGACCAAATGATGCAAATATCCTAAGCCAACTCTGCATCACCTTTTAACCTTGAAATCCTTACAGAGTTATACCAGAAGATGACTTTCCCTCAAAGAGCTCAAATATTTGATCTTTTCCTCCCACAATCCACTCAACTCCCCGCTACAAATCCCCCTTATCCTTCTTCCATGTTCTCAACCAAAGGAAACTAGATTATTACGTCCCTATGTGTCTTGTTGGGCTATTGTTTGGATCAATGGGTAGACAAACCCATCCTGGGATTTTTGTCTATTTTCTCCACCGATGAGAAGCCCACTACACAGTTCGATTTCAGCATGTTCCTTGCGAATAATATTCACGAACAATACCTGTTCGTTTTCTTCCAAGTGGACAAACTTTATTTTTCCATGTAGAATATGGACAGAGATGGAAGACCCCAGGTAGTAACTGCATGGACCTCCCTGCTCAGGCATAACTCCATGGAATTCAATTTCAAGCAGTTCATCGATCAATTCTATCACCCAGTGGTAAGTATGCTCAGCGGTAGACCCAAACCCAGGATTAATGACAAATTTCGTAGGATCCTACATCTCTCAGATCACACAAAGACCGGTGATTGGTATCTGTACCAAAATCACACTGAGATTAGAGTCTATGGGTGCGCGTTGGCCCCATATAAACTACCCAAATACTTACCTATCAGAATTTTTTCTCTGGAATACATAAGGTAGATGATAAACTCTGATGATATTCACTTTGTGTCTTTAAAGAAAAATCAACAGCTCAGAATCAAAGTGCAGATTGGCTCTTTCATCTGCAACAATTGAGGTGCCAGGGAGGAAGCAGACAAGCTGCTGAAGGAAATGAAGTTCTTCATGAGTTTCACATGGCACTATGATCCGTGTAGGATTATTTCCGAGATGAGGGTGAAAAACAAGAATATCCCGAATGTCCACGAATCTAGGACTGAGTTCGAGAAATTTGCAAACCAGAGAGGAGTTGGAAGAGATGAAAGTTGAGGACAGAACAGAAACCATCCTTGAGGTCAAAAGAGTCTTGACCAAGAGAGAGCTGATGCTACAACTAGAAGAAAAGGTTCAGGCCATGGACCTAGGGGTACAAAGGTTTTTTAGCAAGATTGAGGCTCTACAGAGGAAAGGTGTTCCTAGTCTGAAGGTGAGAGATGACAAATTGATGACACTCCCCAACTACAAAAAGAGACTGGCTGATGTGGCTAAGGACAGTTCAAAGTTTTCAGGAATTCAAGGCAGCATCACTGGCAAGGCATTCCTAGATGCACTTCAATTGGATATCAGCATTCAGCATGAGATCCGGTACATCTTCATCACTAAGCCCACTTTCTCCAAGTACACAGAAATGGATGAAGTTTATCGAAGGCTACTCAAAGTCAGCGTTCCCAGTCATCTTCGATGGGAATAAATCTGTGAATTGATCGAGTAGCAGATGAGTTGTCCTATCCTATTTAGCTATCCAGTCAGATGAGGTCGTGCAGAGGCCTCCCCAACGACTCACCCAGAAAACAACATGCAGTTGTGACACATCATCAAACAGTTCCTAGATTTTTGTAGATTGTTAAGTTGGTTAGGCTAAAAATAGATTTACCACGTCCTGATATTTAATGACAGGATCGTTTGTAATTTTGGGTTATAAATACTTCACTTTTAGAAGTATTGGGGGTTGATCTTTATGCCCTGCGAGCTATCAGAATGTAATATTTTTCAAGAGATCTTCCATTAATACAAAGAGGTATTTTTACAGGATTCTTTCGTGTATTCACTGGTGATATTTTTCTTTCTAAGTTAAATGTTATTCTCACTTTGTTATCACACTATTTGCTAAATCTAATCTTTGAAAGTAATGAATGTTGCAGGATTTATCTTCGTATACCCTGTTTCTCACTTTGAAAGATTTTAATGTTTTATCTTCTGATTTTATGGTAAAGAAATTCTTAATTGCTTCTTTATTGTAACTGATCTTCTCACCTTTTTCTGTTATTCCTCATTTATGCTACTAAAATAATCCAGTGATTATATTATCTCTCCCTGTGAAATTTTTCTTTGTTTTTTGGTTTGGATTTCATTCTTACAACACGGACCCCATAGCCCAATGGATGTGTAAACTATCTCAGCCAACCCAAAAAACACTACAACAACAAAACCAACTTATTTGTTTACCTAGCCTAATATTTTAAATTTGAAACATATCTAAATCTTATAGAGAGATCCCTCTCTGAAGTTGGTAGGGCTAGATCCCATCTTCAAAAGTGGTTGGATAAAGTTACCTCTCGTAGATTTCTTCTTTCTGAGAACCTCTAGGAAATTTACAGAGCGTTAACAGGATCTATGTCACAAAATCAATGAAGCATATCTAGAGGCAATTGAAAGAGGATTGATCCTTCACAAGTATCGATGTGAGGAGTGGTACTATCCAATCTCAACTTGGGAAGAAACATAAAGGAGGTGATGTTACTACATTCCCGAGGTCTTCAAATTAACCGTTATGGTATGAGTCTACACTATGCGGATATATGTGTTGAAGTTGAACACAGTGAGACACTGTTTTATTACCATTCATTGATGTATATGTTAGAAAATGTGAGACAACCCACCGATAATGAAAATGGGAGTCAAGGTACCTAGTACAATATAACAAGTGTGAATAGAGGTTTTGATGTCGAACACCTCATAGAATCTATCGGTCAAGTAACATTGATGTATTCCCACTGTCAATAGTGAGGGAACCTGCAACTAATGACTACAAGCGCCAAGGTACTAATAAGGACTCCATATCCTTGTCTTAGAGAAATATGCATTGAATTCGATGGGAAGAGATCGAATGGAAGGAGTGAATTAAGGAATCCCCCATAATCCAACACAAGGAGTAGTAGAAAGATAAATATTTTGAAGGACTTGAATGAAATATTGAAAGGAACACCATGAAGTATGTCTCTCACATGCACCAGATGTAAATAGCGCATGAAAATGACCCTCTAAATAACAACCAATAAGGAAGATTGTCGACAAAGGCAAGGAAACCACCAATGAGCACAAATGGAATCCAAGGTATTGCACAAATCCCAATGTGTGAATAATTTTATTATCATCGAACACAAGAGAAACCACTCAGTCATCCACCAATGATGGAATGCCATCTCCTAAGAAAAATGTCACCTATCAATGATGTAAATAGGCCCAAGGTGCAACTCTAGGTCAAACTCTCAGAGCAATTTGTTGTAGTCAATATCATCTTAACCCGTCGGTAGGAAGTGAATGGAAACTATTCATACCAACAAAAGTATAGGGTAAATATACTCTTGATTCTGATATGTCATTGACATAGGGGAAGGTCGACTTGCAAAGTCGAGGATTCTATGGAATGGCCAACATAGTATAAATCTTCCTATGAACAATAAAATGACACAATATGTGACTTAGGCAGCATGGATTGAAAATGAGCATTGACATAATTTAGTGAGTCAGGAGTCAATGAGAGACTCTCCATAGTGACTGGAAGAATAACTAGTCCGAGGAGTAAAAACTCTATGTCCCTAGTTCAATTTCCTAGATCCATACTAACCAAAATTGTTGAGACTAGACTAAAAAAATTGTGCTTTGTTCAAAGGTGTCTCAATTGTTTCCAATAAGGATAAAGAAGACTCATTCCCATGCTCTTTTTTTGTTTTTTGATTTTTTTTTGTCATTTTCATATTGGAAATCCTAAGAAAGAATAAAAGAATGCTAAAACACATGGAGGAAACGAGTGTCGCGGGCAAGAAAACTAGTTCCAAGCACAATGAACATACTTATTCTCAATGCAAGGAAGCATGTGCAAGGTATGGCCACTCAAGGGGAATGTTTCCTCCTAGGGTACAATTGTCGAATTGCAATCGAAAGAATGAAATGCTAGCGACTGATGAGAATGCATAAGGAGATGGATAAACAACAATAATATGAAGTTGGAATTAGGTTCAAAATCCAAAGCAGTGGAATGCAATGCATTATTACAATTTAACACATAAATATGGGAGTCTCGTGGGTAAATAGCCAAAATAATATTGAGAATAATATGATGTTTCAAAGCAATGTCATGGAAGGACTATTAGGACTCTCAAGCCTAAGAAAAGCTTTAGCATGGGCACCAAAAGGAAAAGTAGGTGCTAACTAGGATTCCCATGATGGTAGGATCTACCACGAACTAAACAACACTTATTCCAGTTGGAAAAAAATGAGTTGTGAATAAGTGGGATTGACCCTGAGGAAAATATATAATAGGTCATTGTTAAATGAAAAATATGAGGCTAAATGAACCTCACCTAAATTCTAGTGACGGGAAAATTACCCGAAAGAGTCATTAAAAATGGACTAGCGGATATGAAAAGTAGAATTATAACCATCTTTCCTGCAAAATCTCAATTCAAACACTCATTATGTTCAATAAATATGGTCATTAAGCATTTAAACGACTAAAAATGGTAAAAACTATATAAAATGGGTTTAAAATTCGATATAATATGGAAAAAATAATTGAAAAACATTTTTGTTTGACCTTTAAAAAAAAAGGAAAATAGTGGGAAAATATTTCGAACTTCCAAAGGTCACAACCGGAACTACGATTGTTGGAATCCATCACCTTCAGGACCAGGTAAACTAGCTCTCAACCCCCTTCATTTATGTCTAGGAGTTTTTTTATTTTCCTTCAGTTATTATTTTCATTTTTCATTTTAAAAATAGATGGGCTCATACACACCCATTCTTGGTACATGGTGCTGGATAAGAATTATGGAAATAATATTCATGAAAAATCCTAAGTACATAATATGTGCATAGAAGAAGAATATGTGTGCAAAAGAAGAAGGAAGACTAGGGAGTGCACAATTGAGGTGCATTCATGAGTACAATGCATAGTGAGAAGAATAAACAACAAGAATAAAGAAGGGAATAAACCAAGAGAAGAAAGAGGGTGAAACAAAAGGATGACAACTCCACATGATAAAATTATAAGGACACGCAAAATCCAGAAGAACAATAGTGAGAGTGCAAAAGAAGCATGTAGACTGAGAAGCATCCCAAACAATAAATTCAACTCGATTGATCGTGCATTGTAATAGGGTTTTGGGATGAACCAAGTAGCGTTTTAAGCCCTAGAATTTGTGTATAAATATGTAATGGGTTGGGAGAATAAGGTTATTTATCATTTTTGTTTTTCTTCTTGAGTGAGTTGAGGAAGTAACCATTGAGTCTATGTCTGAGTGTTGAGGAGATGTTGCAGAGAGAGAGAGAGAGAGGCTTGCACTATATAATGACTAGGCTAGGAGAAGGAGAAGATAATCATGATGTACATCTTTGTAAATCACAGTGTGCAAGCTTGAGACACTTTCATAAAGAATAATAAAGACCCCAGTCATTGTGGACATACCCCAGAGTTGGGTGAACCATACTAACTACTGTGTTGAATGTCTTTTGTGTGATTGTTCATGGGTACTATCTAGATGCATATTAGATTAGATTTTTCTTATGTGTAATCATTGCACAATAATTATGACTCTTACAGTAATGGTTTTATGTTTGAATTTGGAATATAATGGTACTATGAATATGAATTCATTAAGTATATCATGAATAACAAAGACAAAATTACATGCACATAACCAATAAGTAAGAATGAATAGAATGGTCACCTCCCATTCCCTCACTACTGCAGAAAATTGGTTCAAGTACTCCCAATAGATGCCTCTAGCGATACTTCATATGCATGTAGGTGATGCTGAAAGGGTCGGTGTCTAAATGGTTTTATTGGTCTAGATAACTTGAAACTAGGGTCTTACAACCGTGCATGCACCAAGAGATAGTTTTGTTGTTGGAACCCAGAATTTGCGATGAAGGGAATGTTTTGGAGGCCGACTAAGAAAGAGATATCAGAACGGTTGGAATGGAAGGAACAAGATTTTTCTTAAAAAGAGAAAAGAAACCCTCAGATGAGTGATAAGCAATGGATGAAAAGGTATGTGTACATTGAACTACATGAAATTTTCTTTGGAAAATTTCTAATTATTCTAATTGAGTGACTATAAAGATTAGTGGAGAATACTGGAACATACTGAATGATAGTGTTGAGGATTTGGAATCCTGAGTTGGTAAGACAACTTAATTATGTAGGTAATCCAAATATGCGCACAATTGATTACTGGCTGGATAACATACTAGTAGGATACATTATAGAATTTGCAATAAATTGTACCCAATCATACAGTGTTACAGAAAAAGACTTTTTCAAAGGTTAGGGTGGAAGCTTCATGAAATCATTAGGTATGTGGATAATGATTTTGTTGTGTGATAATTGCGTGATGACAATGGAATTCGACTGTGAAGGGGCTCGCACAAATAGGGGAACTATGGGATGACTAGAGGATAGTTTGAGGATAGGAGAGAATGAAGGAATAAATGAAGAAGGAAGGGAGGGACTGAGGATGAATAGGACTGAAGAGGTTATATCAAAGGAAGAAGATGAGTTTAGAGTATTTAATGGAGGAAGGAGGTACAAGAGGTGAAATAATAGGGTTGAGAAAGGAGATTTGCATAGTGAGCTAGAGGGGAGAGAACCTTGCACAATAGTCCAAATCATGGAAATACCACATATAGGAGGAGAGGAAAAGGAGTTCTAGTTCACTCATATAATATAATCTTTGTTAATTCCTACTCATACTAGTTCCTATGTGAAATCCATGACCCCATGTGCATTACCACAATTAGAGATAATAGTTGAAGACTTATCAAAACAAATCATATTGAGCAAGCAAGGATAAAGTAGTAGCAATCAAAGCAGTGGAAGTAGTGTGCATAGTCAGAGTCAACCAATATTACCAAGAAGAGGTACCTCAAAAATAAACATGGCAATGATAGAAAACACCCTCATACTTCCTCAGTTCGATGGAGTTGGGTTAGAGGACCCATAACAACATTTTTTTGTCCACGAGACAAATTGGGTTGCTAAGAACATCCAAGTTGAGGCTGTGAAGATCATGTAGTTAGAAAAAACATTTTGATGCTATTCGTTACTCTAGTACATGAATTTGCAAAGTAGCACGCCTACATGAAACACAAGGACTTTGGTAGAAATAAGAAAATCATTGTTAAAGGAGTTCAAGAAGCCAAATTCTGAGTTGCAGTACATTACAGAACTAAAGGAGATTAAACATGTGCAAATAAAGTTAGTATGGGACTTCGATCAAAGTTTCAAGGACCTGATGGGTAGACTGACTTTCCAGATCCCCGATCAACAACATCTAGAATGGTTTATTACAGGACTTCTTCCACACACCTATAGGTTTTTGATTCAACAGAAGGTTGTGTCGTAGCCCGAGGCTCTAGAAATTACAATGAAATTGGAATCATCCCTTGTAGGTGATAGTGAAGGGATGGTGGAACTTCAAAAGAATATTTTTGTGTTGACGTCAACTGGTAGAACTTACAAAAGGGAAGGGAAAATGTGAACAAGTTCAGTGTACCAAGTGTAGGACCGAAGGTCATTATAAGGAGAAATTTCCAACATTCACGCAGTATTTGGTGACTGGAGTGTCGAATCCTTTACCAGGAGGGGGGTATTGTGAGATATGTAAGAAATGGAGGCATCATCCAATTGAGTTTCCACTACTACAGAAGTATTTGAGTACACCAAGGAACTTATTTTGCAATTTTTGCAAGTTAGTTAGCCATGGAGATAAGCATTGTCATGCATTATATTTGATGAGGGAGTGCACTTCATATATGTACAGGATCCAAGAGGATAATGTTGAGATAGAAGGGTGTTGTTCACCATATAATAATAAGAGAGGCTTTAATCCAATAAATCGAGGAAATTTTGGCAGAGGATGAGGTAGGGGAAATTTTGGCAGAGGAGGAAGAGGATCGATAATATGTTACAAATGTAATCAAGCGAGACATTTATCTCATGACTACATGAATATGTTTACAAAATGCACATACTGTAGAGCACTGGACCATGTGAAAAAATATTGTCCTCAACTAGTTGCAAAATGGAAAGGTGTAGTAATCCAGATATAAAATAGTATGAAGAACATACATATTTTATCTAGAAATGACTGAACAACAATGATATAACCATAAAAATACCATAATAACACCAAAATAACACAAGGAAGAGCAACTTGATTAATGATAGAAATTTTCACTTTCCTCTTCGAGGGGGGAAGCTCCAACATAGAAGACCTCTATTACAATAATATCCAAGACTAAACTTCTCATATCCTCTACTCTTATTTATACTAAATCTATCTATCCAAAAGAACAATCTAGAGGAAGCTCCTTCTAGAAGTGGAAGCTTCTATTAGGTCTTCCTACAATTGACTTATTCCTCCTTAATGTTAGGCCTTATTAATATTTACATTTATTACATGGAAATATATTATTATACCCACTTGAGGGGCTAGATAGGTTAGGTCCCTAACATGTACGCCCCCTTAAAAGAAGCCTTGCCCACAAGGCTTGAGATGAGGAAATTGTTGCATAATGTTAGCTGGCTCCCAGGTGGAATCTACATGAGTTGTATCTTTCCACTGAACTAACACTTCCTTGATGGTGTGCTGACAAAGACGATGCTCATGCTGGTCCAAAACTGCTTATGGCTGCAACCAGATAGATCCTTCTTCATCCAACTTGGGAAGGCTGGTTTGAGTTGGCACTTAGTTCCAGTCACCTTCTTTAAGCAAGAGACATGAAAAACATGATGTAGCTTAGAAGAAATAGGAAAATATAACTGATAGGCCACCTATCCCATGTGCTTGATAACTATATAAGGACCATAAAATTTGGGTGCCAGTTTCTGACAATGTTTGGCCTTGAGTGAAGTTTTTTTATAAGGTTGGAGTCGAAGAAATACCTCGTCTCCTTCAAAAAATTGATGTTATGAGTGACCTTGATTGACTTGTTGCTTCATGTGATTATGAGCCATGACCAAATTCTCTTTGAGGGTATGGAGAATATATTCTCGAATTGTAAGTGTTTGGTCAACCTCCTAAACCTTCGAGACACTTCGCATGTAGGAGAGAACAAAAGGTGGCTTTTATCCATATGTTGCATCAAAAGGAGTCATGCGAGTAGTTGTATGGTAAGAAGTGTTATACCACCATTCAACTATTGGTAACCATTGAGCCCATTTATTTTTCCTTTCAGTGGAAAAACACCTCAAATAAGTCTACAAACACTTGTTGACAACTTCAGTTTGACCGTCAATGTAGGGATGATAGGAGGTTTTGAGGTGCAATTGGGTGCCCTGTAGCCGGAATAGTTCTTGCCAAAAATTGCTGGTGAAAGTGGGGTCTCAATCAGAAAAAATATAATGAGGCATGCCATGAAGCTCGAAGATATGATCCATGAAAATTTGAGCCATAATGGATGCAATAAATGGATGTGGAAGAGAAGAGAAATTATCATACTTGGAAATATGATCAACTATCACCATGATGACTGACTTATTTTCTAATTTAAGTAATCCCACAATGAAATCCATAGATATGTACCTCCAAATAGTGGGTGGAGTTGGAGTGTGCCAGGCTATTTGGTTGTTTCTCCCTTATTACGTTGAAAAACATCACATTTTCCACCAAAAGTGAAAACGTACTTTTTTATACCATCCCAGAAAAAATAAAGTTTGACCCTGTCATAGGTTTTGGTAAACCCTGAGTGCCCAGCTGTGGGAGTAGCATGAAGCTCAGAAAGCACCATGGATTTAAGTTGTGACTATTTATTTAAATACAAATGACCTTTGTAACGAAGCTCATCATTGTGCCAAGAGTACCCTAGGAAAATTGGAGAATTATCTTGCAATTGTTGGATTAGATGTGCAATTTTAGGATCTTGTAGCCGTTCCTGGGGAACAACTTGGAGCCAATATGGTACAATGAAGTATAGGGATAAAAGGGACCCATCATCTTCATATTTTCGAGAAAGAGCATCAACAACCACATTTTATTTTCCTTTCTTGTAAATTATCTCATAATCATATCCAAAGAGCTTAGTTACCCATTTTTGTTTCTCTGGAGAGGAAGGTCGTTGCTCCAAAAAATACTTGATGCTTTGATGATCCGTCTTAATTTGGAAGAGTTTTCCCAAGAGATAAGGGTGCTAGAGATCCAATGCATGTAGAATAACCAACATTTCATTTTCATAGATTAATTGGACCAAATTGCGTTCTAACAATTGTTTGTTGGTAAAAGACAAAGGTCTTCCCTCTTACATAAGGACTGCTCCAATTCCTCTTCCAGAGGCATCACATTACGGGACAAAGGTCTTTGTGAAATCAGGAAGGGCCAATGTTGGAGTAGTGCACATAGCCGCCTTCAATGCTTGAAAGGCCAGATTAACTACGAGATTCCAAGTGAAAGAATTATTTTTAGGTAGAGCAGTGAGAGGTGCTGCAGTCTTTTCATAATTATGAAAAAACTTGTGACAATATCATGCTAAACCGATAAAACCATGCAAGATTTTGATATTATTGGGGTGAGGAAAATCCTACATTGCTTCAATCTTCTTAGGATCCACCCGAACACCAGCCTTGCCAAAAATATGACCCAAGTACTCGACTTTCGAGGCGCCAAAGGCACATTTAGAGTGTTTGAGAAAATGTTGATGCTGAGAGAGTAGATGAAGAACTTAATCAACATGGGCAAGATGGGACTGCCAAGTTTTACTATAGATGAGAATATCATCAAATAAAACTAAGATAAAATGATGGAGAAAATGATGGAAGACATTAACCATGAGGCTTTGGAAGATGGAGGGGGTATTACACAGGCGAAAGGGCATGACTAAGAACTCATAGTGACCCTCATGAGTTTGAATGGAATTCTTGGGGATGTCAGTGTCTTGGATACGTATGTGGTGGTAGCTAGAACGCAGATCAAGTTTAGTGAAATACTGAGCACCACTCAACTCAACTCATGGTTCTTCAAAAGTGCCAAAATGTTTCCCTAGGAGGGTGATGTCTTACTTTTAAGGTTTCTTTCATGTGCAAATTATGAATTAAATATTATTATTATGTAAAAGGGGAAAAGTAAAGGAAAGTTTCACTCCTTACTTTGTGGTTTGCCCTTGTAAGTGGAAAAATTATGTTGAGGTTGATATAAATAGAGATCAACCTCATTTCATTTTATCATACCCCTCTCACATGAAAGAAGACACTCTTGGCTGAATTTTCCGCCCTTATTAGGCATTCTCTCTCTCTCTGTGATATGGTTCCTATCTTGTCTAATAAATTTAAGTGGTGCGCTACTCTTGGAGGCTCTTTCTCTTTTCTTTGGTGATGAAAATTGATTGGTAGCTATGGTTTTGGCTTGGCGTTTCTTAGAATTGGTAAGAAAAATATGCACTTTGTTAGTTTTATTTCTTGTTCCATGGTACTTATTGGATATATCCTTGGAGGAGTATAAGGATCTACTACCTCCACCAAGTTTTATCATTATTGTTTGTTGAAAAGGCTAATGCAAAGGTTGCTAAGAGGAGTAAAAGGGTTTACACCCTCCTAGACTTTACCTTGTTAGGGTTGTTATCTCAAGGGAGTAAAAGGGCTTACACCCCTTGAGATTTAGTAATCCTAACCTAATACAAGAAGACTCCACAACCAATTTGGAAAGGAACTAATTTTTTATTACATTGGAGAAATAAATTCATTGCATTGGTACACATGATTCATCGAGATATAACATTTGTTTAAATTGGAATCAATTCTGTATGATTTAATATTTCTTAATCCCTAAGGGAATTTTATTTAGCCTTGTAATTGTCATTGTTGTTAAGAAATTAATTCTACATCCATTAGGGCTACAAAAAACTCATTTTCTTACATCAATTACTCACATTTCAATCATGGAAATTGACTTCTAAATCTAGATTATTGTTCTACTGGTTATTGGTTATATTTATAACAGTTTACTTGTTTATTTTTATGGTCGGAACTTGGTGTTGTAGAAATTGTTTGCGACATCCATAAGGATGCCCTAACACTTTGCTGATAACTTCAATTGGCAGCCCTAATTTACCGTCAAATTTCATGTTTAAGTATTGAAAAGTTATCATTGTTTTAGTACTTCATTGTCCAATAATTATTTGACAATTTTGATGGTCAAATATGCAGTAACTAGATATTGTTCTTGCTAATGTATATTTATTTTTATTGTTTCAATATAGGACAACAATATTTTCTTGCTTGTCCACTTCATTTCGGGATTGTATATTGGTCATTTTTCTTTTCTCGGACAAGTACAATTCTCTTGTACAGGTAATCAAGCACTTTCCAGCCATAAACCATCCTCGAGACTCGTTATAAAGTATTTTCTCACTTATTATCTTGACCTATAGGGACTTCACTTCCATACTCTCATTATCCACTTCATTTACCCCTGGGGTCACCTGTGACTCCCCCTTGTGTTGGATTCTTCCTTCATAGAAGCGAGAGAGAGTTTATTTGAGGTGAAATTGGGTAAAATATCCCACTGTTATCATCATCCAATGGATTGAGTTGGGATTTTCCCAAGCTGCAGTTTGTGCGATAACAATTACCATCTTTAGCAAGCTACCTTCCATACCCACTATTGTTGGCCACTATTTTTCAACACTCCTCTCTGTTTTTCCTCTCTTCTTTCTAACTATTAAAAATTCCCCTTCTTCATAATCACTTTTCCTCTTCTCCCATACTCTCTTGACTCTTACTCTTTCCACAACAATGATTACACTCAAACCCTGTTATCATAACTAAGTTGGTTTACCTTCTCACTCAACCTCCTACATTAATTCAATGATTGAGTGCTTGATAAGTCAAAGGGATAAATGAACAAATGATGAATTGATTAATGAATATGGCTTAAGACTCAAGGCATATGGAAACCCTTCAAAACCCCCATTAACCCCCCTCTCTTGTGGAATCATAGCCCCCCATTACTGTACTCCTTACCTTTATAGCAGTCAACGGTGTATTGCACTTTATTATTTTCAATGTACAATGTTTACATATTACATTGCTTGGAACTTGGCCATTCATAATATTTTCAAGGATAAAATGCTACATTGTGGGTCAAAACTAGGGTGTTACGCTCTAGTAGGCCATAGCAATATAAGGGTCCCGTGTGGTGGTTCAAGGATGTGTTCATTGCATAACAACGTAAAAATCTTTGTGGGTTGTAGGTGTTATTCACGATGCTTGAGCCAAAGAACATTCATTTCTAGGTAAAATGATGTTATTGTCCTCCCTTGACCTTAGACCTTAAGACCCATTCTTGGTTAACAAATAACCTAGTCATGGTACACATATCCCACTTGGAGGTGACTGATACCCTACACAGATCATATGTGGTGGTTTGAGGACTCTTCCATGGTGCTTGAGCCTACGAAGCAAGGATTTGGGCTAGATGCTCTTTCTTCCCTCCCTCAACTATGGTTAAGAACCCAATACCCATCCACGATGCCCAAGACCTCATAATGGCACTCATAGCCAACTCAAAAAATACCAAAGACTCCCTAGAGAGGGCTCATGTCATGGATTCTAGGTGTTGTTAATGGAAAATGATCTTGATAATGTTTAATTAGATATTATGGCCCTTATTTTCCCCCTTGACCATGTTTAGTCCTTGACAACTATTTCTACTACATAAAACTTAGTCTTGGCACAAGTATCTCACTCGAAGGCTTGTAAACAACCCCTGAAATGGACTCATGTGTTGGTTCAAGGATTCCTTCAAAGCTCTTGAGCCTAAGATGATACAACCATATCCCAAGGCACTCATTTTCCTTCATCAACCATGGATAAATCCCCATAGCCAATCCTCGTAGCCAACCCTTGGTGCATAAAACCTCCTAATGGCACCCATAAAGGGCTTGTGTTGTGGTTCGCAAGTTTTGTTCATGGCTATTGAACTTAAAAAGCTATTTTCAGGGACTAAAGCCCAAGTGTTTTTTTCCCTAACCATGACACTTAACCTCAAGAATATTCATTTAGGTTTAAGCGTTTGTTTCCAAAATTAACTATGTTTTGATAAAAAAAAATCCACTTGGGTTTCCAATATTTACCATGTTTTTATTAATTGTGAGCAAGCACAAAGTATCGTCAGATTTCATCATAACAATGTTTGATTACATGTATAGGGCTGGTGAATGAAGTATAGGTTTTGAAGCTCTATTTGTTAATTGAATTTCTTCATGCCTATGCACCATTGACAACATTTGTATCATTCTCATGTTAATTATGCCTAATATACTTCGTAATCGTTGTATATCACTGTGCATGCAGTAAGAAACTGACCTAACAGTTAATTTAGCGATTTTGAATTCAGAAACTTGATCTCATATTAATGTTCACATTTTAGTAGTGATGCAAATGTGCTCTTATTGTCTGAGTTTTATTCATGTCCGCCTATCTGCATACACAAGAATTTGATGAAGAAAAAGAGAGGGGCTAATACTGAGAAACCCTGTGCCCAGTGGATACAATAAATATATATATATATATATATATATATATAACCTCAGCAATTGATTTGGGATTATTGTTTTAGCGTTTGTGTATTTAGTTGTGTTTTTAATGCGTTGAAAAACTGATTTCTTACGAATATTTTAATTTATACATTTTAAAACGGTTTTCTTATAAATAATTTATATTGGTGTTTTTATAATTATGTTTGAAAATCAGGGATCAAAATTGAGGTTTTCATAAGTTTCTTAATTTTTCATAGAAAGGTTTAAAATGATTCTTAGTACTGATTAAAGGTTTAAAATGATTTTTAGTACTAATGAAAATTGAAATAAAAAATCAAATTTTTATTCATATAAAGGTTTTAAATGATTTTTTTTTACAAATGAAAATTAAAATAAAAAATCAAATTTAAAGTGAAAATTATTATATATTTTTTCAAATAAAACTAAAAAATTTCTTAATATGTTTTACTTTTCATTGATTTTATAGGTTGGAAAATTTCCTAATATGTTTTACTTCTTATTATTTTATTTTATTTATAAGCTTTTTTCTTTTATTAGTATTTTTCCCTTATATCTTAGTAATAAAAAAAAAAAACTTATTATGTTATACTTTTTATTTTCTTATTGTTTTTATAAATATTTTCTTTTATTAATCATTTTTCCCTAATCTTCAAAATAAAAATAAAAAAATTTCATTTATTGTTTTTAAAAGTTTATTTCTTTTATTAATTGTTTTCCCCTATATTTTAGCAATAAAAATAATGTTAGCAATAAATAATTGTTATGCTTTTTATACAATACAATCATATTTTTATGAAACTCATGCATGCATATATATTTTATTTATTGAATCCATAGAGATTAAATATCAAATCTTGAATTATCTTGCTATCTCGATAGTGTATTATTAATTTAATCTATTTCCAATATTTGTAGCATGTAG
>SNQJ01S0004359.1:147775-164328 GCA_010110895.2 Picea sitchensis
TTGAAATAATCTAAAAATCTTAGATTTGCATATTTCAATGATAAAGGGGTTTATAATGAATGGATTATAAATTTTATAGGTGAAATTTTATTTTATTTTTTATTTTCATATAAAAAAATAATTTGTTTTAACTTGTGAATTTAGAAGGATTATAATAAAGTTAATCTTTGATTTTGAAATATAATCCTTCCCTTCAAATTTTATTCATGAGAAAAATGGTTTATAATTTAAATTCAACTTCTAATTACAATTGTCAAATTCTCCATCACTTTAATACCAATATTTATAAAAACTTCAAGTTCTCCATCACTTTCATACCAATATTTATAAAAACCTTATAAGTGTTTTTTGAGGTTTTTTTTATTAAATTTTTTTTTGGAATTATCGTTTTTTATTAAAAAAAAGTTACTATCTTTATATATATAGAATAATATACTATTGATTCGATGGAAAAATATGATTTAATATTTACTACATTATTAAATTTTAAAATTAAAAATTAATCAAAATAATAATATCATAATATGTATAGTATTGATGGGATGGAAAATATTGATTTAATGTTTTCTTCATTATTAAATCTTTAAAAATATCATTTATATCAACACCAAAATAATAAGGTAAAATTTAATTTATAGAAAAATGTGATCCATCAACAATGAAAAGCATTCACTATGCATGTTATGGCTTTATGCCGATAAATATTGTGCTCTTTCGTGTTCGTATGTATATTATTTGTCTAAACCAGTCTTATCGTGACCTTCTAACCACAACTTTGAGCCCTATAAGAGAGTGTGAGTGTGTATATATTGATTTTTTCATTAGGTTTCTTTTAATTTTTGTTTAAGTGGCGAGGCAGTTTAGTAAATCGTATTCCCTTTTGGGGAATCTTTCTAGGAATTAGGCCATGTTAGGGTTTTGTAGTGGGAACCTACATTTTCTAGGGTTGACGACTTTTTTTGTTTAGTTGGTCATAGTTGTCTTTTTAATTTTGGATTTTGGATTTCTATTCTAGTGATTCACAACAATGGATTTTAGTTGTATTAAGTTGTATCTCTGTGAAAGGAAGTGGTTGGAATATGATTTATATAATTCTCTACAAAAAAAAATTTAAGGAATGATTTATTTAATGAGTGTTGGCTCTTGGTTATGGAAGCAAGCAAAGATCAAGGAAGAAAAGGGAGAATGTGAACTTCGCAGAAGACACAGTGACTGTTACTAGGTCGAAGTGAGCAAAATAGAAGAAAAGATGGAGCGAAGCAAGTCATTGGACGAGGAGATCGAGGATGACAGATCAACAAGAAAGAACGATCATGGATAACTCAACAAGTGGAAAAATCCATCGTTAGATGCTTTGGAACACCACGCAAGAAGGAAGAAAAGACAAGCAGGTGAATCCCTGAACATGCAGGTCAAGTTGACCTAGGGTTTAGACACCTAGGGTTTTGGTATCTAGGGTTTTGGACACCTAGGTTTCGGCCTAAGGATGTTGGTGAGCTATTGTAATGTATAAATAAAGGTCATGAGGACCTAGTTTGGGTTGGTATGGTATTATTGGGTATAGTTGTATTGATGATTAAGAGTGATTATTGTTGTGTCAGAGAGAAGCACTAAGTGTGAGAGCCTTTTGGTGTTGTAAGATCTTCAGCTGGGTGTGAAGATCGATCCTGTAGCTTGGTGCATAGGAAGGGGAGAGAAAGACAGGAGAAGAAAGAGGATATGCTATATAAGAGCGCAGACAAAAACTGTATGCTTCATCCTAATATATTATAAAGCATAGTTCTGAGGACGTAGCCCTAGAAAGAGGGTGAACCATGTATATTTCGTGTTGTGTGTGACTGATGTTCTGTCTCTGTCATTGATATACTGTAATTGCAATACTATGTTAGATCTGATAAGTAGATGTGCATAATAGATCTAAGTTGATAAGTGATATATGAATATTGTGATGTTCTTGTGTTAGATTCACTTGATCTTCCCTTTGGTTGTAGACATCTTTGTCCTGCAACCCCCTCATAATTGCTTCGGGTGAGACTGTATCTACTTCGCAGGTGTTTCTGAAAGGGCTAGTAGTTAGGGCTTGTTGGTGCGCTCTTGGGGCTAAACCCTGGGTTTGCCCCTGTGCCAACAAATGGTTCCGTTGTCGGGACATGAATCTTCTTGAGGGAATGTCAAGGCGGTTCCCATTGAAGACAAAGATTCAAAAGTGGATAGAGGATCAAGAAAAGGACTTCGCTGAAGCCCAGAACAAGAACACTAACCTTAGTATAGAGGATTAGTTGGAGAAATATATCTTCACTGATATACGCAAAAATTTCTTTGGGGGAATCCATGAAGAGCTATACGAGTGGCTAACTAGATTAGCAGATACCCAGTTTGAGATCCGATGTAGACCTCCTATGGTTTGGACATCGAAGTTGATCAAGAAGGTCAAAAGAGTTGATAACACCATGTCACGAGCAGTAGATCACTGGTTTGATAGCACCATTGGAGGGTACATAACACATTTTGTTGTTGATAGAGTAGAGTCATACAACCAAGTTTAGCAATATTTCTTTAAGGGACCAAGAGGCAAATTTTTACAATTCCTGAAGTTGAGACGCAAGATGTTATTGCACGAGAAGAACATCTTGAAAATATAGTAGATTGGTCGGATATAGAAAGGATAATGTTCAAGAATTCGAATAGTGACAACGACACAGAAGCTGGACATACTTGCAGTGGGAGAGTGTTCTGAGAAGTTCACCTTGCGAGCCTGTTCAAGCAGAACTATGGGGAGAAAGTTTTCTATAGTGGAGAAGAGGCAGATATGACATATGGGGAGCATTCAGAACCTACTAGAACAGAGGAAGGGAAAGATAAAGAGATTCGATGGGGAGAACCTCAAACTTCAGAAACTACGCAGACCATCGAAATAAGTATTATTGTCCCTCCTGTTGATTCAGTAGTATTAAGCAACCAGAGTACTCAGATCACTGTCAATAGTAGTCGACTGCATATTCAGTCAAGAACCCTAGGAAGATCTATGGAAGATGAAATGAGGCTTCCTATCTTTAGGGGAGATGGATCTGAAGATCCTGATCGGCACTAGCTCCTATGTGAAGTCATATGGAATATTAAAAATGTCACTGGCGAGGCTGTCAAAAGAACCCAATTTAGTATCACTCTAAGGGATCATGCACTGAGCTGGTACATGAAGCTTGTTCAAGTAATTGTACAACCTAAGCCACTGAATCATATTAAGAATGTGTTGATTGTAGAGTTCAAGAAACCCAAGTCGGAGTCGCAGTGTACTACCGAACTGAAGGAGTTCAAGAAGAAGGTGGTCGAACCCATTTGGGAATTCAATCAGAGACTCAAAACCTTAACAGGTTGATTAACTTTTCAGATCCCATATGAACAGAAAAAATAATGGTTCATTACTGCCCTCTTACAACACATCAGAGTCCCTCTAATGCAATAGAAGATTGCTTCTAATTCTGAGGCACTGGAGATCGCCATGAAGTTAGAATCAGCCCCTATGGGAGAATCCAACTCAGGTATGAGTCAGAGCTTGAGTCAACTGACTAGTTTGTCTCTCTAGGTCGAAGATATGAAGAAAGACAAGGGAAAAGATAAAAGAGAAGACATCTGGTGTGTCAGCTACAGATCAGAAGGCCATGACAAGGAACACCGTCCACTATTCAATGAATACTTGGCTTCTGGAGCTCCAATCCCTTTGAAGCAAGTCACCTTACCTTGGTGCGAGGTATGGAGAAACATACATCACCCTGGTGAGTGTTACTACATGAAAAAGTATGTTCAAGCACCTGTAAATTTGTACTGTATATTCTGTAAGTCCGTAGAACATGATGATATGGATTGTAGGGCTTACGATCTCATGCATGAAAGATCAAGAGACATATATAAGATTCAAGGTGAAGTACAACAAGAAGGAAACACTACACAGTATAACTCTCCTGGGAGAAGAAACTTCAATCCTCATGGTGGATTCAGATGAAGAGGACGAGGAGGAGGAATGGGTCAAGGCTGAGGATAGATAATCTATTATAATTGTGCACAACCAGGACACCTCACAAGGGATTTCCAGAACCCTTGTACTACTTGCAGCTACTATAGCTCATTTGAACATGTTATAGAAGATTGTCCTATGTTGTTAGCTAAGCTTTAGGAAAGATGAGGACCTTATTCGAACCCACAAGTACAACTGATATACGCTAAACCTCACGAGAAACACCCTAGAGTGGCTATTATAACTAGAGGAGGCGCTGTTACAGGAGGCGCTGTTACAGGAGAAGATAGACTGACCCAACGGAAGAATATAGAAGATTCAAGGATGAGGAAAGCTACAGAGAAGACACAAATGTTTGATGCAAAGAAAGAAAGACAAATTTTCGAGGAGGCAAGAAAAGAACTCAGAGACAAAGGTTCCTCATCGAAGACCAGACCAGAAGTAAGAGATTATGGAATGCCTCTAGCATTTTATCAGTCTGCTTCGCCAAAAGAAGGAATAGAGGTAAGCAAGCTCATGGAATTTTTATATACTTGTATTAAGTTGATTCAGGATGAGAGTGTTGTACAAGACTTACAAAATTTAATCAGACAATATGAGATAGGAAATATAGACCCCTTACTGAATAGGGAAGTACACCAAATTGTTAAGAAGAGAAGGACAAATAAGGAATTACATCTGAATGCTCAAATAGGAGAGTATGAGATAGATTATGTAATCCTCGACTTAGGGTCGAGGGTCAATGTCATGAAGAAGCAAACCTAGGCACTGATGGGAAAACCGAAGTTGATCTATTATCCTATGAGGCTTAGGATTGCCAACCAACAAGTTGTAAGTCCATTTGGAAGAATGGAACATGTCCCTGTGGACATTGATGGAGTAAGAACATTTGCAGATTTTTAGGTAATTGAGATAGTTGATGACAACTGCCCTTATGATTTAAAGAAAAGACGTATGACTTTTGAAAGAGATGACCTTAGGTTCATTGCAACCTTATATCCATATTAAGGTCAGTGATACATAGAGCCCATCAAAGAAGAAGATTGTGCATACGAACTGGAAAACATATACAAATTAACAACCAGACAATAGGATTAAATTAATCCCACAGCCGATGGAAACTTAAGCTAGCGAAGTGAGAGCGCATGCTCATAAGACTCAGAAGAAGCATTGGAGAATTGGAAGAATAAAATGTATGAAGTATCTACAAGAAGATGTGCTAGACTAACCAGAGAAGTTCACTGGATTGACACCATAATAAGTAACTTACCGAACTTTGACGGCCTAAATCCTTTAGAAACTGTCTTGTTGGACTTTGAAGAGAGTGTACCAATGCAACAAAGACTGTTGGTGATGGATGAGGCCTTGAAAGAAACCCCAACAAGATGGTGGGGGATGCAGAAAAGAAAAATTGTAGACTGGGTACAATGTCGTACCTTGATGACAACGTGGTTCTCAGCACAGGTAGAAGGCTACAAAGTTCGATACACAGGTCGAAGCTGCCCAAAGGACCATGTGTGAAGCTGTGAGGAAGCCTAGAGAAACATTCCTCAAGAACAATGGATACACAAATTCATCAACACACTAGACACAACACCTATCAACTGATACCTTCAAGCAGAGCTGCGCTTCATCACTACAGATTGGAAAGGTATGACTCAGAATTTTGTAACTATCTTCTTATTTGAAAGTCGATATCCCTCAGTAGATCAAGAATTACAAATTGTGAGATAGAAAGTATTCGGGGAGGCATCTAGCCTTCCTTTGGAACAAGAAGAGGACGAATGGACTGCGACTCTCCAGAAACTACAAGGTTGTTACAACATCAATGCTGATGAATACGATGATCCAAGGAAGGTGAACATCATAGAAATAAAAGGATAGAGAGATGTAGAAGGACGAGGAGTTGAGTTACCATTTATTGGAAAACCGATCAAGATTAAGAAGGTCAATATTGGAACAGAACAGACCCCGAAGCTTGCTAATATCGAAGATTATTGGGATGCTGCTACCATTGAAAACATTACAGAGTTACTGGATGAATATCAGGACTTGTTTCCAACCAAGCTCACTGATATGAAGGGCATTAAAGGACCTATGGGAGAGATGATGATTCCTTTGAAGCCAAATGCAAGACCAATAAAACAGAGACCTTATATACTAAACCCTAAATATAAGGAAAAAGTGAAGATTGAGCTTGACAGAATGTTGGAAGCAGGGATTATAGAACCTATCGAAGAGTCAGAGTGGATTAGCCCTATGGTGGTACAGGACAAAAAGAAAGGAGAAATCAAGATATGCGTAGATCTGAGGAAGATGAATGATGCTTGTTTGCATGACCCCTTCCCTACCCCATTCACTGACAAAGTGTTAGATAATGTGGGAGGCCAGGAAGTATGTTCTTTTACAGATGGATTTTCAGGATACCATCAGATCTAGATTTCCAAGGAAGATCACCACAAGAACACATTTGCAATAGAATGGGGATCCTACCAATATACAATGATTCCATTTGTGTTAAAGAATGCCCCAACCATCTTTTCCAGGGTGGTGGTCGAAGAATTCAAGGAATTTCTGCATTAATATCTAGAATCATATTTCGATGATTGGACTGTTTTTAGTTTATTGAAGAATCATATTGAATGTCTAAGGCTAATGTTGGATAAATGCAGGCAATGTCAAATTTCCTTGAACTTGAAGAAATGTATTTTCTTTTCACCATTTGGAGTTATGTTAGGACATATTTTATGTAAGCAAGGATTGTTGGTAGATCCATCCAAGATTGCCATTATAGTTTATCTACCCCCTCCTACTTTAGCCAAACAACTACGTATTGCGTTGGGACACACAAAATACTACAAAAAATTCATTAAAGGATATGCTCAGATTACAACACCCATGGAGAAGCTGTTGAAGAAAGATTGTTAGTTTAGTTGGATAGAAGAATGCCAGCAGAGCTTTGACACACTGAAACAGAAAATGGTTATTGTGCCCATTCTGGTTTTCTCAGATTGGACGTAGGAGTTTCATGTGCATGTCGATGCGTCTTCCATTGCTTTAGGAGCTGTGATAGCATAGCCAGGAGAAGGAGATATTGACCACTCGTTAGCCTTTTCTAGTAGTAAGCTATCAACTGCTGAGATTAATTAAACCACCACTGAGAGAGAAGGGTTAGCCATGGTACACACATTGCAAAAATTTCACCATTACTTGTTGGGAGGACACTTTAAAATGTTTATTGATCACTCTGCGCTGAAATACCTAGTCAACAAGCTAGTGTTGGGGGGAAGGATATGCAAATGGCTTCTTCTATTTCAAGAATATGATTTTGAGATCATAGCAAAGCCAGGGAGAATGAACAAAGGTCCTAGCCACTTGTCAAGGTTGGAATATGGTGAAGAGCTGACCATTATGGAAGATGCACTACCGGATGCACAACTACTGGCCATTAGAAATATCAATGACCACTTTGCAGAGATAGTCCAATTCCTGACAACAGGAATGACACCTACTGAATATACAATTCCTTAGAAGAAACAATTAGTAGTGCACGTTGCAGACTTCTCACTTATAGTTGGACATCTATACAAGATGGGACCTGATGAGATATTGAGAAGGTGTGTTATGGAGGCAGAATGAACATTGATCCTCACAAAATATAATGAAGGCATCACAAGAGGACATTACGTAGGGAAAGAAACTGCGCAAAAGGTTCTTAGAGATAGCCTTTGGTGGCCTACCTTACACAGAGATGCTAAAGACTATTCCAGAGCCTGCAATGTATGCCAAAGAGTTGGGAAACCATCTAGAAGAGATGAAATGCCATTAGCCCCACAAATGACCCTACAAGCATTTGAGAAATGGGCCATTGACTTCGTTGGACCTATAAACCCACCAGGAAAGCGTACAGGAGAAAGGTACATAATTGCAACTACATAGTACTTGACTAGCTGGGATGAAGCATGAGCAGTTAAGGACTACAAAGAAGCTACAGTTGTGCAGTTCCTATTTGATGACATCATAACCATGTTTGGATGCCTAAAGATTCTTATGAGTGATCAAGGTACACATTTCATCAATAAGATAGTTGAAGCCCTGACTGAAGAATTTCCACTCCACCATCAGAAGAGAACACCTTATCATCCAAAAGGAAATGGGATAGTTGAAGCATTCAACAATATGTTGGAGACAACTCTCACGAAGATTTGCAGTGTGAACATGGATGATTGGGATCTAAGAGTAACAACATTGCTTTGGGCCTATAGAACCACTTGCAAGAAGCTAACAATGCAGACCCCCTTCAAGTTGGTTTATGGTCTCAAAGTTGTTGTTCCAATGGAATATTTGGTACCAAGCCTAATAATTGTTGCCTTTACAGATATGGATGACCCTGGCATTGTTCAAGAGAGGCTTGCACAGTTGGTTGAATTGGAGGAAGACAGATTTATTGGAGGATTCCATCAACAAGTACAGAAGGAAAGAGAGAAGGCCTATCTTGACAGGCACATCAGGAAGAAGGCATTTAAACAAGATGATTTGGTACTAGTATATGACAGCAAGTTCATAAAACATCCTGGAAAGTTCAGAACACATTGGCTAGGGCCATATCATATCGCTTATGTTACAGAAGGAGGAGTTGTGCAATTGAAGACTCTGAATGGGGAGTGGAGGGAAGGTTTAGTGAATGGGAGACAGTTTAAATTGTACTATGACAACCAGCTGCCCCACATCTCTCAGTAAAAGCATGAAGAAAAGGTTATAGGTACCAGGTGCAGTTTAAACTGGGTACCAGACACAAAAAAGACAGTTTTCACAAGGGAAAAAAAGGAGGCTTCGAGCAGAAAGTAGAGGCTACATTGTGTAGTCTGGAGTCGAAGTAAAACAAAAGGATCTGGTCTGAAGTTCCTCGGGATGAGTCATAGGTGAGTGTTGGGGGCTTGTTGGCCCTTGGTTATGGAAGCAAGCAAAGATCAAGGAAGAAAAGGGAGAATGAGAACTTCATGGAAGACACAGTGACTGTTACTGGGTTGAACTGAGAAAAATAGCAGAAAATATGGAGCGAAGAAAGCCATTGGATGAAGAGATAGAGGATGAAAGATCAACAAGAAAGAAGAATAATGGAAAACTCAACAAGTGGAAAATTCCACCGTTATATGCTTTGGAGTACCGCGTGAGAAGGAAGGAAAGACAGGCTGGCAAAGCCCTGAAAACACAGGTGAAATTAACCTAGGGTTTTGGTATCTAGGGTTTTGGACACCTAGGTTTCGGCCTAAGGATGTCGGTGAGCTATTGTAATGTATAAATAAAGGTCATGAGGACCTAGTTTGGGTTGGTACGACATTATTGGGTATAGTTGTATTGATGATTAAGAGTGATTATTGTTGTGTGAGAGAGAAGTGTTAAGTGTGAGAGCCTTATAGTATTGTAAGATCTTCAATTGGGTGCAAAGATCAATCCTACAGCTGGGTGTGCAGGAAGGGGAGAGAAAGAGAAGAGAAGAAAGAGGATCTTCCAGCTAAGAGCACATACAAGAACTATATGCTTCATCCTAATATATTATAAAGCACAGTTCTGTGGACATAACCCTAGAGAGAGGGTGAACCACGTATATTTTGTGTTGTGTGTGACTGATATTTTGTCTCTGTCATTGATATATTGTGATTGGAATACTATGTTAGATTTGATAAGTACATGTGCAGAATAGATCTAAGTTGATAAGTGATATATGAATGTTGTGTTGTTCTTTTGTTAGATCCACTTGATCTTCCCTTTGGCTGTAGACATCTCTATCCTACAACCCCCTCATAACTTCTTCAGGTGAGATTGCATTTGCTTCGTAGGTGTTTTCAAAAGGGCCAGTAGTTAGGGCTTGTTGGTGTGCTCTTGGAGCTAAACCCTAGGTCTTCCCTTGTGCCAACACTGAGAATGTGGAAGAGGAGTTTGAGGGTTTTGATATCCAAATTTCAATTTGGTTTCAAAACCCTAAACACATACATAATGAAGAAAACAAAATCATCATGGCTATTAGAACCAAGGGTCACAAGGGACCTTATATCTCTACAAGGAGGATTGAGGATTTGATGGGTGGTAGAATGTGGGAAGGTACTAGAGTGGAAATTGTGTGGAACGAGGTTGTTCTTGGATTTAAAAATGAGATAGATTCTCTTAATGGAGGATTTGGGGGTGAATATGGAGGTGGGTTGTTTAATGGGGGAGGATATGCGAGAGAGGAGGTGAGTTTGTATCATATTCCAATAACAGATATCCTTACTATAAGAAAATGTTGTAGGTAGATCTTTTCAACCCACTTTTGTGAATGAATTATTCAAGGTTCATATTGGAGATGAGTGCTGACTTTTTTGCATTAAAATATTCGACATGATCCTAGGATGGAGTGTGTGTAAGCATGTATTGTAATTTAGTCCTCATTTATCCCATGATGCAATGGAATGTAGTGATTGAATTTTTTTTTCTCTTTTTAGTACTTCAAGAAACATGGTATAACATGCTGCACCTCATACAGAAAACTTCCTTTTGCTTAATTGCAAGGTCTAAGAGGTAAAATTTCTTGTAGTTTGAGCTAACCTAGTCACCTTGAAGATCATCTCATTCGATGGGTTAGATAATGAAAAATTTGTTGGCATCACCACTAAACCATTGTTTCCTTTGTTTTCAATACGGGTTTGTTTCATGATTTTCTCCTCCCTAGATGATTACCTACAATTATGTGATCTTTTTTTTCTTCGATTAGGTTGATTTTAAGCTCATTGTTTTTTTTCAAACTAGAATGGTCATTACATAGGGAAAATAGTTGACATTGAAATGCTTTCCTATAATTTTTTTCGTTTTAACAATAACGACATTTTTGGAATTGTATTTTGGAAACCACACATTTTATTGTAAAACCTAAACTTTGTTTTAATTGAATAGTTTTGTATATTGTAACATAACTAATCATCTCATTAATCACTCATTACTATTCTCCATGGTTAAGGTATTTTATCACTACTATTCTCATTACTATTCTTACTATCACCATCTTAGAAAAGATAAGGAATACTATCGGAAGGCCATCCTAGCAAGTATTGAAGATGTAGATGTCCTCTCTCTTTATGTCAATCTGAATGGGATGTTCACAAACACATACCTGATGTTAAATATTATTGTGATTACATTAGATGGTTGGCTAATATGTTTCCCTTCTCTTGATTGATTTATTCAATTATTTTCAACTCTATGTATGTGTTTTTATTTTTAAACTCCTTGAATTGTTACATGTATTTATTTGATTACATTTTATCCTTTTTGTAAACATGACATGGAGATGATGATTGTTTTAGTTCCAAATTGTTCCAGTAAATGTTTAGGATGCCTAGATAAGGATTTGGTGGATTTCAATTATGATGTCTTCAAATTGTATAGAATTAATCATAACTCGTATACAAAGGGATCAAAGATTTATATCTCCAATGGCTACATAAATGTATTATATCTTTGGATTTTAATTTATGAAGCCGATTTAATTGTTGTTACTTAATAAAAAAAAAATTGCAACAATGTTCTAGGATCATCTACTCATTTTAACTTTTTAGTCTTTGACATGCATTGAATATTTCATATCCATTTGTTTTGCATAGTGATATTTGATGTAAACCTTAGTATGAAATCTAGTGGAACCTAACAATAATTAATATGGTCGTATTTGGCATTGTCTAAACATTCTATGTTTTGGCATTTTTCACCAGACTATTGTTTAAATTGCATTTTCGAACACATAAATAGATTCAATGTCCTGAAAAACCCTTGGGACACTCAGATTATGAATACTTAACCACCCAAATATGTAGATCCAACAATTTATTACCATATTTCAGCCAAAATTAAATGAATAATATTCCCCCAAAAAGCCAAAACTTAAAATTTTTAGCCTACAACAATCTCATTTATCTCTAATTTTAAATATGTAAGCTAAGTGATTGATCAATGGCGTTTATCAATGGATCCATTAAAAGTGTCTCAAGTTAGTTGTCATCCTGGAAAAAATAACCACACAATAATTGCCATTTATTAATAAAACCCAATAAAAGTTTCCTAAGATAGTCACAGTCATGGGAAAAATATTCGCTTCAGAAAAAATACCAATTGAGATTGGTTCATTAAGTCGAGTGGTATGATGCATTTATCCATTGGTGGAAACAGGTCACCTCCTAATTATCGTGATGCCTATTTGCATTGTGAATATCAAATGTTAATGCTTAGTTATTCAGAATTGGAAACTTGACATACTTCTAGTAGTACACCATGAAGAGATTGTTGCCATGTTGTCATTTTAATCACGATACCCTAATGGCATAACTTGGAAGTCTAATGACGTCCTCTAGACGCTAATAAAGTCACGCTAACAAGGACTCAACACGACTTCCCAAAAGATAATTTGCGTTTTCAACACAATTAGCGTGACTTTGCATAAAAGGATTTGCACTGAAAACGCATCAACGCGATTGCGAAAAGCAACGTTCGCATCATCTGGGTGACGACACAATTTCTCAAACGGGGCAAGCGCATTCATGACACTGCCTACACTCACATACCACCGATCACAAATCCGACCCTGCAATTCAATTTAACCTAACTTAGGGATTACTCCACCACTTGTATTATCCCCATTCATACATAAAACAAGAAACATGTTAGATTAAACGCTGAGAAGAGGCTATTTAATGAAGTCCGGATTTTTCATTCAAAAGACACATAGAAAAATGGTGTAAAGTTATGTTGTTGAATTGTGCACTAGAGCATCCATTTATTATCCCCAATTCCATCAATCACTCAATAACTTAAGTTGTTAGAAGAACTGAGCATATTTCCACTCAAGAACTCAGTTTATTGTTTGATATCATCATCCTTAGCAGAGAGAATAAGAGAGTTTATGTATAGGAAGGACAAGATTTCTCCCAAGGAGGAAGAAGAGAGACAATTTGTAGTTCCACTGCCTCTGCAGTGTTCTCAATCAAAGATCTAGCCAATTGGTAGCAATTCCTTGTGTTTTCAATTTCTCGTCGCATCTTACTATTTATGCACTTGTTCATGCATATGTTTACACTTTTTTACTATGTATGCTAAACTATGAACTAGCGTGTTGTGTTACTAACTACCTATGGTGACATTTGGATTATTGTTTGCGCACACACATGGTCTATTCAATCTGAAACATATGACGACTCCATTAGGGTTCTAAACTTGAATTCTCCCTTTGTATGTGGCTAGAACCCTCTCTCTCACCTCTCTGGTTTTGTAGGTCATCCAATTGGTTTTTCTAGATGTCCACTTTGGGAATTTAGGCCCTAAACTCTCCAAAAATCACCAAATTCTCGATTTTATGTCATTTTGCAGGCTCCACGTGACTTTCGCAGAAACAACCGTGTTGAGGTTCGTCATTAGCGTTGTAACTCCATTCAATTTTTACACTGTTAGCACTAATAAACACACAAGTTGTTCATCAAATCTGCACTGATCTATTTTTCTCCTAGGTTAAGGGTGGCCCTCATCCCCCTTCCCTTGTGGGGGTTTAGTCTTTAAATTCTTGCACTTTTTAAGCTAGCGACCCCTTCTTTTGAGTCCATTGTTCTAAGTTTGATTAGCTCATTTAGTTTATTTAAGAAGGATAAAATGAACCATCATTTCGATTATCATATGACATGGATGACTAGTTAGGCATTTGAACTCTTAGTTAGAGTTATTTCATCAATCTGTTGTTGCTTTATTTTTCAGGACCAAGAAACTTTATTTCTTACATGTTATTATGCTTTTAACCTCACACTCCCTCGAGTGATCTTGGTGAATCATAACAAGTTTCATAAGTCATTTTTTCATCCCCCTTGTATCTAAGAAACATAAGAAATAAATCAAAATATGAAGTAAGCACCCCACACATCTTATATTTTTGTTTCCATGTTTTTTCTTTTTGCAAATCACATCAATCATTAGGTGAGGCCATGGACATCTCAACACCTCATAGTTTTGTTTTACAAGATTGGAACTAAACTATTGTAAGGACCCCAACTGTCCACATCATCATACAATCTGGGATAGTTTCATTTTCATAAGAAAAACACTTACGAAGTTTAAAATATTTTTGAAAGGACCCCATATGTTCACATATTTTACAACCTAGGAATCAATTTTCCAATTTTGCAAGGATTTTCCAAATTCTATGGTTGAATTAACAAGTAAAGGACCCCACGACGTCCACATTCTACAAACATAACCACTATCTTTTGTTCACGTTCACTTCTTGCACACAACACTTTCACACATCCTTATGCATTCAAAATTTCATATGACTCTTAGTATGCTCTTTTCCTTGCTCCCATAAGTGATATAGGAGAATTATAAGAGACTTACATGTTCTCAGTTGACATTGTTTCACACCCTTAAGGAACAAGGCTGGTCCATGGCCCCAATCTCAAAATATTTAAAACAAAAAACCTTAAGAACTCACTAAAATCCTCCATATGAGGTCACAAAAGAATGTTTTAGTCTAAGTTAATATTTTGGGGCTAGGTATCCAAAAACCTCTCATTATCTATTTTTCATTCTTTGAAAACTCAGTGGTTCACTGTTTAGGGAACTTAAAATCATCCAATTCATGTGTTCTTATGTCATAAGGCAGGGAGATACAAGTGAAGGGGTAAGTGTCAAGGTTTGGTTGTTTCGTTCATGCCATCTTGAGCCACCCAAATCTTGTGAGGCTACCTAGATTATGACTAATTTCTTAGGCTGAGTGTTCCTTGATGCACTGAACTGAGGTAGATTAGTGGCAAAAAACTAGGATTGTCTACATAGGTGGTGATTGTGGGATGTAATTGCACCTAAATCAATTTTTTTGTGGCTATTGGGAAATATCACCAGCTTTTTCGGGATATGCCCCCTTTACCCCTCATTATCACTGATTTTTCATACCTTGATTAGTTCTCCATTGGTGGCTTGAGACCCCACCATCGATCTCTCTTGGAAGGCCCAGTGAAATTAGAGAGGAAGGACAATACACTTATAGGAAACATGCATTTTTTTTATCATCCCCCACGTGGATAATGCCCTAACCTACATAACCAACATTTTACTTTACAATTGCTATATACATGTGTATTATGTTCATTTATTTCTTAAACATATGCAACTATTAATTCTAGGTCAAAGTAGGCCATATTGTTTTTTACGAAATCACTTGTCATTCAGTTTCTCTCAGATTTACCACAATCACACACTTATTTGCTAGTCCATAATCATAAGAGATCCACTAAATATTCGATGCCTCAAAATATTGCAAGGCCTTACCCTAGTTTTGGGAGGTATTCCTAGTCTTACGTCATCCCCAATACCACCATCTCACTCACCAAGAGAGCAATGGTTATCGGTTCCTCCTTTCTTGGTTTCACATTGCTTGGAATTTTTGGTCACACCACCTGATTTTATAGTCCTTCCTCCTCAAGAAGCGGCTCTAAAGCATCACACACCATGGAAATACCACAATAACTGCCATATTTGGATTTGTTGAAACTACTATATTTGACGAAACTTACCAATGACCCAGTTTTACATAATCCCACTTGACTATCTATGCCCACCAAAATTCCATCGGATATCCCTAAATTTGAGGGAAAATCAATTGAAGACCCTGCTAACCATGTCATGAATTTTGACCTTTAGTTCCCATCCAATAACATCACATATGAATATGTTTGTATACATCTATTCCAAAGAACCTTAACTGGTCAATACACGAATTGGCAAGTGGTTGAAACCTTAGGGTCCCATGTGAACTTCACATCTTTATCCAAGGGTTTCTTAACCTTCTTTCAGATTCAACCACATCATGACATAGGCTTATAAATTGTGTTAGATTTATGTTCAACCACTTCTACCCACATGGTGGATCATATCCACAAATGGCATCGATTTTGGGGCCTATTTAAAATTCCAACTACTCGAGAGTTATGCCTAGATTGGTTCCTAAAATATTTGGTTCCACATATTACCAAAGATGTGGCTACCAAAATGCCACAAAATAAAGAATATGCCATCATCAAATCCCGTCACTTCGACTTAATTTATTCGTAGTTGGGGTATCTCTACACGGTGTTTCCCAATGCTCCAAGACCTCTCCCTTTTGGTCATGAGAAACTCAGAGCATCTCACTCTGTAGATGGTCCCATTGGATCCATGAACCATATCAACCCCTATGGTAACCCTTCACATCCATATGGGACCAATCAGTATGGAGGAGTTCCATACTATCCTCCTACTATGGTTGCACCTTACCCCACTACTCCCACATTTTTCATCACCCCCACACCTACATGTTATAGGAATCAATCCTTCACAACTTATGAATCTCATACCCCAACAAAGTATGTTGATTCGTAGATATATGCAAGGGACTCCATACACCACATGTTCTAATGAAGGACCTTCCATGTCATATACCCCATATGGACCTCCTATTGGACAACTGAGAGGGGGGGGTGAATCAGTTGTCCCC
>SNQJ01S0004359.1:184127-214587 GCA_010110895.2 Picea sitchensis
ATCGATCCATAGAGCTTGTAAAGGTCCAGTGGACCTGGTACGGTCCTAAGGACGCGACATGGGAGCATGAAGAGGTTATGCGGGCAGAGTACCCGCATCTTTTTGAAAATTTTGAAAGGCTTGCAGAGACAGTGTAAGTTGCACTGAGGATAGTGAAAAAATAAGGGGAGGGGGATTGTAGTGTCCCCAAGGCCGAGCCCCATTGTAAACCGTGTTTTGAAAGGAATTTTAATTATGTTTTATAGGCTGGTGAGCCAAGTTCTTATAAGCTGGAGGCTTATGTGTTTGTTAGGCCAGGGAGCCTAAGTGTTGAAGGCCAGAAGCCTGCTATTGTATATGCAATCATGCAGAACAATTAATAAAATATAAACACCCCCATGTGCAGACCAACCATGATGAATGAGTGAAGGGGGACTAAGCATCCATAGAGTGCGCAAGGAATTAGAGGCTGGAAGGTGGGAAAAAGGGGCTAAGTGTTTGGCCTAGGGGACTTAAGCCTGGGAATAATATTTTATTATTATTCCAAAAAGAACATGTGCCATTTATGTTTTATCCTAAGTTCCTAACCATAGGGAAGGTAATGCATGCTGAGGAACGCATGCAGTTTCCAGGGCGACAAGTGTCAACCCCGACCCATGCAAATAAAATGGCCAAGATGAGCCGCGGAGGGGGTCCTCCATTTTTTTCACTCGACGGCCTGAATGTGTACGGCCTGGGGAGTGGTACGATGAATCCAACCTCTGTAGAACAACCTTGTACACCTTCTAAACTGAAAAACCGGTGTTCTTCTGGAGAATCCATGTGCATCCACTACCAAGACCGAGCCTGTGCGTGGAGTTCCTGTCCCGAAGCCGTGACCGTGAGACCATTCTGTGATTGTTGAACTAGTGTTGATTGAACCTGTGTCTGTTTTCCCATGGGATTGTTGAGGTCACGTAGTACTGGACTGTGTGTGGCTTGTTGGCCTGTGAGCAATTCTCTTCCGGTGAGAGAGTGCGTTGAGGAAGGAGAGGACTCCTGGCAGGAACCCTGTAGCTGCCACAGAGTCTGGAGACTTCCAGTCTAGTTTTTTGTTGTAACCCAAGGCAAGGGAGGTTAGCAGTTGAGAGACTGTCCAGTTGACAGAGAAGGTGTATACTCCTGGGGTGGAACAGGCATGTGGAGAATGAGGGTCTGTGGGCAGTGAGTGTGAGTGGGTTCTGGGAGAGAATTCCTTCCTGTGGTTGTGTACTATCTTCCCTGTAACCTCAACCTAGCCTATGATTCCTTGCTTTGGGGTGGAGCTTAGTCCCAGCTCGGGGGTGACCCACTGTTGAGTTGATGAGCGGTGCGGTCTAAGGCTGGGAGGTTCATGGAAGGCCTGCACTTGGTTGGTGGAATCTACCACTGTCAAAAGATAAGTATCTGATTATGCTTAAATCATGTTTTACGTGACTCTGCTACTTATGTTATCATGAATTCCGTTGTGTATATGAATTAGTATGAAACACTATTGATTATTAATTATGGCCGTAACTCATATGAGTACTCTGTTAGAATGTGTTTATTTGTTTGAATGCATGTGGATTATATAATTCCCGTATGAGTTATGTACCAAGTGATCTTAAAGTTTCCTTTTAAGAGTGATTAAGCCATGGTAGAAGAAAAGGTGCGCTACAATTGGGCATTTCGGGGTCAAGAAAACCGTGGCAGTACTGAAAAATTATTTCTATTGGACGAACCTTCGACAAGGTGTCAGGAAGTACATAATGTCTTGCACTGCTTGCGCCATTGCCAAACTGACCATCAAGAAGCAAGGCCTCTATACTCCGCTTCCTACCCACAGTCGACCTTGGGAATCCATCTCTATGGATTACATGTCGGGCCTTCCTTCTACTAAGCATGGAAATGGTTGTGTTTTTGTGGTCGTCGACTGATTCTCGAAGATGTCCATTATGATGGCCTGCAAGAAGAATATCACTGCATAAGACACTGCTAAACTCTTCTTTGAACGAGTGTGGGTACACTTTGGGATCCCACAGTCTATCATCTCAGATCGGGATAGTAGATTCCTTAGTAAATTTCCGTCCAGCCTCTGGTCAATGGACACCAAGCTCACCAATTCCATAGCTTTCCATCCGCAAACTGATGGCCAGACAGAGGTCGTCAACTGGATGATCATACACATTCTGCGCATGTACAATTCAAAGCATCCACACACATGGGATGAGAGCCTCCCTTCTGTACAACACAGCTACAACCGGGATCTCCATAGCTCAACCAACCACAACCCCTTTCAAGTGGGCTTGGGATTCCAACCACTATGTCCCATTGACATAGCCATGCCATTTGTGGCTACTCAGGAAGATTCATCGCATGTCCAGTCTGAGGATGACAAGGAAAACAAATTCATTGAGCACATTCAACATATCCGCCAACAGGTTCATGACATCTTGGACAGAGCCAATGCTAAGTACAAGCATCGACATGATCAACATCAGGTGCCACACAACTTCCAGGTGGGCGACAAAGTGTGGCTGCATTTGCAAAAGGAGTGCCTCACTGGACCCCACCACAAGCTTCGACCACTCCGATATGGGTCGTACACCCTAACCAAGGCTGTAGGGGACAATGCCTTTGAGCTCAACATTCCACCATTCCTTGGTATAAACCTAGTGTTCAATGTGGATCACCTTCAACCCTACTTTCCACCTCTACTAAACACATCCGACATGGCAGAACAACTCACACCAACAAAGTTAAATCCAGACTGCATGGAACAAGCCAGAACTAATCATATCATGGATACACAGATCAAGCACACCCAACAACAAAGGATACCGCTATATCGAGTTGTCAAAGCAGGCCAACTCCTTCACCAAGGCAAGTGGTTCACCAGGGACCAAGTTCAGCAGAAGTTTCCTCATCTCATGGAGGAACTCAACGCAATGGGGACCATTGCTTCCTAAAGGGGTAGGAATGATCCAAGTGGATATTGGTGGCCACCCACCTATTCCACTTGGACCCCCACCATTGCTTCTTTAAATTTTCTAGTTTCCGCACAGTTTACTATTTTTAGCAGTTTTTTCGGGTCCTGAACTTCCAGAGCTGTTTTGAGGCCTTAAACAACGTTTTTTGGGAAAATGAGGAGCAACATGGATTATGGATTAATGTTTCTCACCCAAAAGTTGTATTCCTCGGATAGATATTTCTAACGAGGTATGGAACGCATCAAACGAAGATCGTATGCCAAAGTTACATCCCCGGGAAGTTGATGTACCAACTTACCCAAATGGGGCCCATAGTCTTGGCATTTCATCTCCTAGGGTTAGGTCTTTGGATGTTTAGGTTTTTTTATTGTTTCTCAATAATAATAGGCCTCCGAGCCTCATTGTAACATAGTTCAGAGGCTAGTAGCCGCCACATCTCTTCTTAGAGATAAGCTACCAGCGCCCTAGCTAGTTTATTTCCATTCTATCTGTAAGCATATTTCAGTCATTTGTTATTAATGAAATGAAGTCTTATTTCTGCTACATCTCTATGTTTATGTGTATTTATGTATTTCATTGTGTTCCTACATAAATCCGGATCATTGCAATTTCGACATTCTTGTCGTGAGAGTTCTTAACACCTCCAACTCCCGGTATCCAAAACTCTGAAATGGAGTAAGATCAACATATTTCGATGTTTTGCATTTCGTCATTTCGGCAATTCTTGTGATGAGATATCTTGACGCTCCATGTTGCGATCCCTGAAACTTCGAAACTCCATGCCACGATTTCGCATTTCGGCATTTCACAATCTCGCATATCATGAGTTCGAAAGGTTAGGGAACCTCATTCCTTTGACTTTCCAGTCAGTGAAATGACGATATTTCACCACGTGTCCTATGGACCCAACGGTCCAGATCTTATTGTTATTTCGAAACTTCACGGGCCTTCGTCGTGTCTGATCAATGGTCTAGATCAATCCTCAATCCAACGGCTAAGATTATTTTGTGATTTCACATATCGCGAGTTAGAGAGGTTAGAGCACTCCTTCCTATGACCTCTCAATCAACGAAATGTTGATCTGTAACAACATGTCCTTCCCGAAGATGGACAGTCCTCCTGCTTTCGGGATTTTGTAAGCACTCTTCACCTTGCACTTTAAGGAACATGCAGCTTCTCCTGGATCCAACATCGGTCGAATCTCGGGATCAGATCTAATACATGAGATCTATTCTCTTCTACTGTGTGCTCCTCCTATCTGAATTCACATCTGACGGTCATCGAGAAATCTAAATGGGATTCAACGATCACTGTTTCTCTTCACTGTTGAACTTGCCATTGCCATGCTATTATCGCTGCACTTCTCGTGATCTTTGCCATCAATGAAAAACATGCATACACTGCACTATCTCTTCTAATCCTATAGAGCTTGCTCTGCTACATCTTCCCAAAATATTTATGGTTCTTGCCTGACACATTCTTCTTGTACTTAAGCCATCGTCGTTGTTGTACTTTCCATCAATGACAAGAATACACTGCCTGTAAAACATGACAACACCTCCATAGTAGAGAAATTTGTACTATCCCTTCCTTGAGCCCCCACAACCTAATGTGATCCCACTATAGGGACAATCATAGGATGGGATCAAGTTTTTCCAACCTTCACCCTTCCAATAGGTTAACTCTTTTGAACATATGAATATGGTAAACTCTCCTACAACACAGAACAACAACAAAAATAAAGTTATAAATAAATCTAACCTTAACTAGGGACAAGGGGGAAACCCTCATCGACAACATCCATTAGATGGGGGAAATCCTAACATAGGTAATCAAAAACCAAATCTTGACACCACCAATGCCCAACCATGAAAGGGAAAGAACAAAAACCTTCAAAATAATTTCCCTTGAACATTATGTGGTGAGTATGGCCATTATACTCATCACATTCCCTATATTCAATTACAAATACATGAAGGAGTCTAGGACCTCCAGACCGCCTACCCCACAGGGAGTTCCACCAATTCCTCCAAACTTCCCTCAACCCCCCCACCAACAATATCACATAACCTATTCCTCCATGAAGGCATGGTAGTAATGCAACAAGACATTGGCCCTCCTCCACATCACCTAGGTTAGTGCCCTAACACAGGACAAGGACAAGCATGTAACACTATAACCCATAATGTTATTCTCACATCCAAGGAGGAGATCCTTATTCAAATGAGTGATTGTCAGTATTGCATGCCTTTCGAATCCACTCTGACTACATTGGATGCACCTCCATTACCAACAAGTCCCTTAATGATGATCCCACACCCCAATAGTGACCCAAACCCCAAGGTACCACATACACCTATGTGACGTGTTTCTCATAACCCATATGCCATGGACGCATATAGCTATAGCCTCATCAATCAATTGGCCCAATCCCCTATGACCATGTTAGTCTTGGTTGTTTTACAAACCTTCACAATGAAAGACCTTATTATCTACATTGGGGGAATTCAACCCTTCAAACTCATGCCTCATCACTTTCGACTTAGACAACTCATAGCTTAGACTCCCTTCGTTCGTGGTCTTATAGATACCTGCCACAATTAGAAGCATCGTCGTTCGTCGGTGTATTGTAAATGAAGGTGTATCCACATGCATAATGTCTAAATAGGCCTGGAAAAAGATAGGCTCCCTTGAGTTTACCCTTGATGCTACCACTCTTTGGCATTATGATGGTCATCCCTCTCAACCCTAAGGGATTCTTCAAAACATTCCAATTAAACTCACAAGTAAAACAACATTGATTGGCATTCCCATTAAACTCACAAGTAAAATTATTTTCATGTAGTACGACGTATCACACAAAAAAATATTTTTCACGTGCAGAAACATATCATAGAAAATACTTTTCCATGTGGTGTGACATATCGTAGGAAATTCATTTTTGTGTGCTGTGTCGTGGAGATAGAAACTTTGTAGTGATGTGATAAAGGGAAGGTTGTCGCTAAGATAGAAAAATCAGTGTAGTGTGACAAATCAAATGAAAAATATTTTTGGTGCAATCCATGGTGAATGAGAAAAACTTCATCTCATGTGATGTTTCTCACCCAAAGTTATTTTCTGAGTGACGTTTCACAAAACTTGGATGTTTAGGTTTGTGCGATAAAAGGAAAATTTGATGTCATGTGATATGTCACGACCAAAGAAAACATCAACCTTATAATGACATACTTTTTGCACCTTCAAGATTAATTCCTAGTAATAACATTAATATGAAAAATTTTGTTGAATTACTTCAACATTCCATTCGCCCATTAGGGGGTATACATACATACATTATATATAAAGAAAAAAAAATATGAATATTTTTCATAACATGTTTTAGAGTTTAACAATTTATTAATTGTAGTGTAGCTAGAGAGGTGGTTGGGGAGGAGGAGCGGGGGTAGAGGGCCCACAGTAATAATAGTGGTGGCCATTCAATGTAAGGTGGACTAGCTCCACTACACTATTAAATAAGTCCAACTATGGTAGTTATATATATAATAAATGTAATAGGACTTACTAGAAGGTTATACTTCTAGATGATTCCTTCTCTAGAATGTTCTTAGGTAGTTGGTAGCATTATATAAAGGGATTCAATCAATGTAATAAACAAGTTGAGAAGTATTGTATTTGGAGCGGTAGCTCAGTACGAGGATGCCCCCTTGAGGAGGCAAGTGAACAGGAGAGGATCCTTTCCATAATATGATCCATTGTATGGTGTTTCCCTACCATAAGGGTTTGATAATAATGAAAGCTTGGTTCTTATATATTGCTCCATATGTCTTGTGTTGTGATTTTATTTAGATATGTTTGGTTCTTAAAAATTTGTATCAGAGCACTTTCCTTGGTAGGAATTGTGGGCAAATTGTTTTCTATTTTTGCAGATTTTTCGTAGAAAAAAAAGAGGGTGGCAACATTATGAAATATTTCTATATATTTATCTACAAAATTTGTAGAAACTAGTTTTATATTTGAGTTTCTCTCAAAAAACACCCATTTTAAATTTTTTTTCCTGAAAGAGAGTCTCAGAAGTAAATTTATCAACATTTTTAAATCTGCCATTTTCAGGGTTTTTCCATGGACAACCGCACGATTTTCTTGATTTTTGTAGTAGTCAGGGCCAAATTTTCCAAAAAAAATTATAGATCTAAGTTTGACTTTAAAAAATAACAAATTTCAATAAAAAAATCACCCAAATTGGAGCTTCGGACATGAAGATATTTCTAATTCAAAATCAACCATTTTTTAGTTTCTTCCTGATCAGAACGAGACTACAGAGCTCACTACTTTTATCTAGGTGCTCAAATTTCTACCATATCATTTCCATAGGATAGATAATTTTAAGATATTTATTTTGGTATCTTATATGTGCTATTTCCAATGGATATTCTCTCTTTTATCATGGAATCGATCAAGACAACATTTCAAGAAATCAAATTTGAAATGCAAAATAACTAGGAGAAATATATTCACGAGCTCAACATTGCAAGGAAAGGAAGGTATATTATGTTGACCATTAGGGATGAATACAATCAAGAAGCCTATGATTGGTAAGATTTTAGGTCTGATTGTAATGATTGGTATATGAATAGTTGTCATTTCTGGGATAACAACCACTTTCATATTTTATTTGAGGACTCTACTCCTCTTTCTATAGAGAACACCAGTGTGACAAATCAGGATCTAGTTATGACTACCAGTGTCTAGTTTGCATATTCTGCAGTAGTATTGTTATTTCCAGTTTCATCTTTGACCCTATCTAACTCTATGGATGGATTTGCATATTATGATCCACATGATCAATGTAGACATTTGTATCATCTTCCTATTGAGTTTTGATATCTTCGATGTGGAATTCACATGAGCACTTGGATATGGCACCCAGGTTTACAGTGCTGGTTAGACTACTTCAACATGATGGTTCTCACTTCTACATGGGACCCTGTTTCTCTTGCATATTTCATCTCTATGGTCCACACTTGTCCATGGGACCCTGGTATATGGTTGCACAGCCTCATAACAAGTTTTGAGGACAACAATTTCATAAGGGGGGATGGAATGTAGTGCAGCTAGAAAGGTAGTGGGGGGAGATGGTGGAGGGCCCATAGTGATAATAGTTAAGGTCATTCAATGTAAGGTGGACTAGGTCCAGTATACTATTAAATAAGGCTCACTATGGTAGTTAGATATAACAAATGTAAAAGGACTTACTAGAAGGTTTGTGCACAGACTCAGTGTAAACAATGTCATCTCTTCACCACGTTGGGCTTGAATGACCAACAACCAGATTACTTTTTTCTCTGTGCATAAATTCCCACTAACTAAAATTTCCTTTCGTCTAGCTCTTATACCACTTATTATGCAATAAAAAAAAAAAGGAAAATTTGGAAAAAACAAAAATCACAGAAAAAACAAAAACAATTTTAGTGAATAAAATCCTTAACAAAGAAACATCCACTCGACAATAACAATCAATATTCTTATGGATCAAGTCATGAGATTACATAAAATCACCCGAAGGCTTACTTCCAATGACTTATTTTTTGCCTCAATTGATATTCTTATTGGTCAAGTCGTGAGATTACATAAGGTCAGTCGCAGGCTCACTGCTTAAGACTTGTTTTTTGCCTCCATGATTTACAAATTTATATCACAACTTCCACAGATTAAATTAATTTATAAACGGTTGGATCCAATTTTCTTACGTTAATAAGTTCTGATTCAGTTTGAGCTCCCGTATAAATCTCCAATCCTCCAAATTTGTTGTCACTCGTTTAACAAAATAGACTAAAGTACACCTTCTAACTAAAATTATCTATAGTTAAAAAAAAAAAAAATTATAGATAACATATTTCTAATTTTATTTATACATAGTTGAAATATTTTATAACTTAATTTTAGCGAAATAATTCAATATCTTTATCCACCTATTTTATAAATAATTTTTTTTATACATAATTGAAATATTTTATAATTTAATTTTAGTAAAACTAGCACAACCACATAATTGTAGTTGATAAATGCAAGAAAACATATTTAATTTACAAATTTTAATTTTAGCATAATAAAATATGCTATCCCATTTATTGTGTGGTTGTACTAATAGAGTCAATAAATGAATTTACTATAGATTCATTTAATACAATTGACGGATGAATAACTTATGTTTTAAAACTCTGGATATTGTTCACCAAGAAATAGAATTTTCTTAATCAATTTAATTGAAGAAATAAAATTTTCTTTATTAATATACTTGGGTAGGGATTTGGTGCTTGTGAAAAAATTGTATTGTGTCTCATTTTCTAAGAGGAAGAAAATGTTGTTTGATCTGGTTTAGGTAAGACACAAAATCCATGAGGCTTCGCAAGACTACTTCATCACCTTCGCTCGTGTGCAACTCCAAACGCGTGACCTATAATACTGATTGGGTAGCTTTCAAAACAAGAACATAAATAAAAAATTATTACGCTATTAGATTTTAAGGGCCAACAAAAATAATGGAGAATCCCCAACTATTATTAATGACATACAAATAAAACAAAAAAAATTGAAACAATTGTATGAAAAGGCTCTTTAGATTTGCACAACACCCCATAGCCGTATCATAGGCATTATCCATTGAATCATTATCCATTGAATATCAAGATGCATATTGTTGAAGGCCAATGGATTGAGGCAAATGTGGACCTATTTTGAAACCTTAAAAAACTATCATTAAATCGAAAATCATCCATAAATAATGGTAATGATCAATCTTGTAGCAGCGTACCATCATAAAAAAATATTAGATGTCAGAATAAAATATAGACACCCTATAATCAAAGAAAAATCACAACCACTCGCCCAACATAATTGTGAGCAAAGACCCGTAATGGGCAGAGGAAGCGAACCGTAGTTGGGGCTATGAACCGTAATGGGAAGAGGAAGGGAACCGTAGCTGGGGCCGATGAACCATAATGGGCAGAGGAAGCGAACAGTAGCTGGGGCAGTCCGTAGTTGAATGGGAGATGTGGCCAAAAGTGGCTGAAATGTAAAAAAATAAAAAAGGTTAATGTTGAAGTAAATATTTAATGTCAATTAAGTTTGTTAATTATTTAAACGTCGTGATTAAATGATCAAAGAATAATTTCTTAATATGATTAAGTAAATGTAGAAAAGTAAATACAATAATGTATGCATTTAAAAATGTTAAGAAGTTATGAAGAGTAAATTTTATTCATTGATTTAGGAGGACGGAGAAGAATATACCAGCATTTTTAAATGCTACTCATAAGATTAAGATTTTAGATTAAAAGATCATTAAATGTGCCCATATCCAATAGATATACACCTTTCAACTTAATAATCCAATACCTTCATCCATATATTTTATAAATAAAAATTACAAATAACAAATTCCAAATTTTATATAATACATAGTTTAAATATTTATAATTATTTAATACATATTTGGAACCTTTTATAACGTAATTTTAGTTCAATAATCTAATAACTTCATCCATGTATTTTATATTATTATTAAAGAAGAGCTAACTCATTTACTTTCATATTTTAACTTTACAAACTGCATATTAGTCGCTCCCTCAGGCGAGGGACTATAGCAACACTTTCGCGGTCAACTATAGATTAAATGGTGTGTTTTGGTGAGTCTACAAAGTTCTCTGCCTTAATTTTTTAAATAATAATTTGTATTTAAATTACGAAAATAAATTTTTGAATTTTTTATTCTCATCAATATAATTTTTCATTAGCTTATAGCATATGATGTACTTCAGTGCCCCTCCTGTACATAATTTTTTTTTTCTATTTTTAAGATAAAAAAATAATTTTTTAAAATAAAATTTCAAAAAATCTTAAACATCCACTTATCCCATAATTCATTACTCTGACACTGTTGTATTTATTTCTCTGGCTTCATAGTACTGAGAATCAATACTTCACGGTCTTGTATGCTCCTCACCGCCTCTTCTCATCACCGCCATGAATTACTTAATTACATGCTACAAAATCTCCTCGTCACCACCATGAATTACTTAATTACAGACTAAAGACTATGTAACCTATTAAAGAAACATCATATGATCTGAAAGCTACAAAAAATAAACGAATTTATAGATTCAATTGCACATGCTATCAAAGAAACGGCTCTGAAAGCGGCCAAGAAGAAACGAATTTACAGATTCAATTACACATGCCATCAAAGTAACAAGGAATGAATTCATGGAATAAGAATAGGTACGAGTGTTACCAGAATCCATCAATCAACTCCATCATGGAAGTTCAGACAGTTTAGAAGCTTAATCGGGAACTCATCTGGTGCAGCAGAAGCGTGCCTGGTTCTAATCACCGCCATATTCTGCTAAAGTGCATATTAAAGAAGGAACGTCTGTTGCATTTTCAACCTTTGAAGAGCGTCCAACCGCCCTGGTCACCAAGGTTCTTGGAAGATAAATGTCTTGCAATCCTATTTTCCATCGTCTGCTCATTCTCATTCTCGTTTCATTTTCTTTTTCGTTTGGGTTCAACAATTTCTTTTTTGGATATCATTCTCATTCTCGTTTCCTTTTCTTTTTCTTTCTGGTTCACTAATTCGTTTTCTCGTCACTAATTTGTTTTCTCGAGACGAAGCGGTCCTCCAGGTCGACTAATTGATTAATGGTTGGGGAGGATGAAGAACCGCAGTATCGAGTCTCGCATTCATATGGCATGGCCGAAATGGCTTGCAAGCCATCTTCGGATGAGTAATAGCCAGCCTCTTCTTCCAGTGCCTTCCAGGAACAAACGTTGGTGTACACTTCTAATAGCACCTATTTACCAAAATATTGTCCCCCAAATCAAAGCCTTAATGCAAGGGCATGTGGGACATATTCGAGGAGCCTTGTTGCTATGCTATCCCATCTGCCTGCATTAGCAGACATAACAAAATCGGAAAGGCATCCATAAGAATCATGGTTCTGCATGTATATTTAGTGAGCCTTGAGCTCATTTACAAGACACTTCGATGCCATTGATGCAGTGGCATCTTAAAGAACATACCCTAGAAATTCTTAGAATTCTCAGTGCTTAGAAGAGTCACTACTTTAATATTTGCATCCATTAAGTGACGTTAGAGGTTTATATTAACTTCAAAATATATAGTACAAAATATTTGCAAACCTTCCAGAGCTAGTTTTGCATATAGTACTTTTCAAAGATAAACCATTGTTTATCTCTAATATGTACAGTCCCAAGAGCGAATACGAATACTGATAACAAGCTTAGCATTAGAGCCAAAAACCAAAATCAAGTCTGTAGGGAGCTTTTAAGACTAATAAAATCAGTGCTAAGATGCTTTCCTGAAGATGGATTTGGTTGTTGGATTATTTGGAATATGGACACCAAGAACTTTCATTAAAATTGCAGATTCTGTTCCACTGAGTAAAAACTTGGAAATAATGGAGTAAGCACCAATTATAAGTCTTTGGTGTTAACAGTCAGTTCATAGTTGAGAGTCTAGTTGTCTTTGGTTTGCATGTAACTGACTTAGTAGAGTCTTTTCCTATATAAGGATGTAATCCGTCTTCATTGAATAATAGAGAAGTGAGAATAGCCTCACCGTGTGTTTGTTCGTATATTTTATCTTGGTATCAGAGCCACGGGGAGAGAGCATGAATAGCATGACAAACTTTGGATAAGATTCATGAGAAATCTGACGACCAGTTTATAAGAGTCAAGAGGGTGAGCTTTGCTAAATCAGCGAGCTTGCGAGGAGGGGCATGAGCAAATCCGTATGGTGCATTCCTCCATTCACTAAAATTGCATTGAAGAGGTAAAATACAGTTCCGTTTTTCACTTTTCTTTGGGAAGCCACGATTTGCTTCCATGAGTTTGTGCTGCGTATACAGGAGAAGAAGGATTATAGCTTGCATGTGTGGAGTTTAAAGGAAAATCATGAAGTTTGCATATAGTTTGCATGCGTTGGTAGAAGTCCGATCCATTCTCAAAAGAATTTGCATGCACTTTGCATGCTTGGAGTTGAAGGAAGAGCAAATCGTGAGTTTTTAAATAAGTATTGTGAGTTCTTAAGAAATTTAATAATTATAAGGTGGATAATTAAAAGTGGATATTTTGGATATTAAGGTGCATGAATGACTTAAAGGTTGATATATGCATGTGAGGTGGTGTTATAATTTAAAGGTAGATGCATGAATGATTTAAGCTGAGAACAAAGATAGATTTGGATCAGTGTATCCGAAGACAGAGCGACAGACTGCTTAGTACAGGAGAAAACTCGACAGAAAGTTGCATATCCTTGGTGATTTACTTGAAGAGACTAAATTGCATCGATGGCGAATTCTCTGGCAGAGACCTACCTCAACGAAGCCAATAAGTTAGATGGCTCGAACTTCATTAACTGGAAATTCAAGATGCAGACGCTCATGGAAGGCTATGGTCTCTGGAACATTGCAAAGGGAACTGAACTGAAACCTGATGCGGCTGCAGGGGCGATAACAACACAGATCCAAGATTGGGAGAAGTGTGAAAACAAGGCAAAGGTATTGTTGTGCATGTTAGTTAAAGATAACATAATTCCACATATTAGAAACACTACAACTTCTATTGCAACATAGACATCTCTTAAAGCATTGGATGAAACTAGCAACACAAATCACATTTTGTTCCTAAAAACTAAATTGCTAGGCATTAGGATGGATGGAAATGAATCTGTTAGTTCATTTTTGGGTTGTATTAAAGAGGTGAAAGATAAGATAGTAAATATAGGGGAAACTGTTTCCAGCATTGATCTAGTGACTATTACCTTAAATGGTATGCTAGAATATTATCATATGTTCATAACAGGTCTCATAGCAAGGGAGAAACCTCTTGCGTTTGAAGAATTGACAGCTATTTTGTTGCAAGAGGAAGAGAGGCGCGGGAATCTGAAGTCTCAGAGTAAAGATTTGACACTGTGGTCAAATAATAGATCTACAAGAGGGAGATCAAAAGTAAGAGGCAGAGGAGGTAGTTCATGGTAGAGAGGTGGCTCATGGCAGAGAGACAATTCGTCGCAGAGAAGACAATCTCCAAATCAAGGTATGCAATCTGACAGGAATGAGTCAAAGAGTTGTTTTTATTGTGGTCGACCTGAACATACTGTTAAAGACTGTCATAAGAATAAAAGTGATGAGGCTAGGAATAAACCTAGAACACATTCGGGTCATTATGCAGAAAAATCGTCAAATCAAGATCTCAGATTATTTATTGCTAGTGATGATAATGATGATGATATTGATGAACCCCTAAATTTTGAATCATGGGATCTTAGGTTGTTTTTGTCTAACACTACTTTATCTACTGAAATAGATGATTCTGATGCCTGGTTTGTGGATTCCGGAGCATCAGTACATATGACTTGTAATACAAATTGGTATGCTAATTTTAAAAAAACACGGAATGGTGTCAGCATATATCTTGGAGATGACCGCGCTCATCAGATCAAAGGATATGGAGACATTCCTGTGACATTGCCGAATGGTACTGTTCGTCACATTCACAATGTGGTGTATGTGCCAGGAATAAAGAAAAAATTGATCTTTGTGTCCACCATTATAGATAAGAACTTGAAGGTTGAATTCTTCAAGAATTATTGCATAGTGAAGGATCTGCTAGACCACTTCCAAACTATTGCAACGAGAGTCAGAGCAGGAGGTCTATACAAACTTGATGTTACCAGCAAAGCACATCATGCACTGACTTCTGCAACTATGCCAACAGAGATTCTTTGGCATCAAAGGTATGAACACATCAATCATCTTGATTTATTGTTATTACAGAAAAATAATATGGTTGAAGGACTTCCCATGTTAAAAAATGAGAAGGTTTATTGTGATGGATGTGCATTAGGAAAGATGCACAGAGATGAATTCCCCTCTAATCCTAATAAGAAAAAGAGGGATATGTTAGATCTTGTGCATACTGATGTTTGTGGGCCTATGCAGACTTGGTCTTTAGGAGGTGCATTTTACTTTCTGTTATTTATTGATGATTGCATGAGATATACATGGGTTTACTTCCTTAGATGAAAAAGTGATGTTTTCGAGTAATTTAAGGAATTCAGAACCATGGTGGAAAAACAGACAGGAAAATCCATCAAAATCCTTTTAGATCAAGGGGGAGAGTATAAATCAGGGGACTTCAACAAATATTGCAAAGATAATGGAATAGTACAATAGTTTACAGTACCTCACACTCCACAGCAAAATGGAGTCGCTGAAAGGAAAAACATAACTCTGGTAGAGTGTGCACGCAGTATGATGAAAGGTAAGAATCTCTCAAATGCATTTTAGGTTGAAGCCATAAATACTGCAGTTTATTTAAAGAATAGAAGTCCAACAAGCTGTCTTGATAATGTTATTCATTTCGAAGCCTTGAATGGTTCCAAACTTGTAGTTCATAATTTGAAAGTATTTGGGTGTAAGGATTTTGCTCATATTCCAAAGGAGAATAGGAGGAAATTTGATGCTAAAGCCATTAAATGCATTTTCATTGGGTACTGTTATGAATTTAAAGCATACAAACTGTTTGATCCTGCTACTCACAAAGTATTTTCAAGTAGAGATGTAGTTTTCCATGAGCAGGAAGTAGGAAATCATGATGACAACAGTCATGAGGAATGGTATAGACTTCTTGATGAAGGAGTTAAAGAAGAGAAACAACAACAGTAGCAACAACATCCCACACAACAGTAGCCATCCCCGTAGTGACAGTAGCAACAGCAACAACAACAAGAAGGACTCAGTGATATGGACAATTCAATTTGTTACAGTTCACCTAGAGGTGAAGACAAATGTTCACAAAGTGGGGAGGAAGATAATCAGTTGAGAAGATCTTCAAGACTGATTCGACTTCCTGAGAGGTATAAAGACTATGCCCTAATGAGTAGCATTTCAAATGTCATAGAACCCATGAGTTTTGATGAAGCTAATGAACATGATGAATGGTGAAATGCAATGGAGGAAGAATATGAATCTGTAATGAAAAACAATACTTGGTAATTGACTGAATTGCCTAAACATAAAATCCCATTGGATGCAAATGGATATACAAACCCAAGTTTAAATCAGATGGTAGTATAGATAAGTATAAGGCTAGACTGGTGGCAAAGGGGTATTCACAAATAGAAAGTATTGATTATGATAAAACATTTGCACCAATAGCTAAATTGAATACTATCAGAATGTTAATTGCTTTAGCTACAAAGTACCATTGGAAATTGCATCAGTTAGATGTTAATGGTGAGCTAAAGGAAGAAGTTTACCTTACTCAACCTGAAGGGTTTGTTGAAAAGGGGTAAGAACACTTAGTGTGTAAATTAAAGAAAGCATTGTATGGACTAAAAGATGCACCTAGGTCATGGTATGAGAGGATAGACTCTTTCTTTCTTCATTAGGGTTTTATGAGGAGTAAAAGTGATCCAAATCTATATAGAAAATTTGATGAATAGGGGTATATAGTATTGATTTCATTATATGTTGATGATTTAATAATTACAGGAAATGCAGAGAAGTTAATTGATGAAATCAAGGAGTAGTTCTCAAAGGTATTTGAAATGAAAGATTTTGGTGAGTTACATTACTGCCTAGGTCTTGAAGTTTGGAGAAATGCAGGCCAAACTTTTGTTTGCCAGAGTAAGTATATCAGAGAAATACTTAAGAGATTTAAAATGGATCAATGTAAGTCTTCTACTATTCCCATGCAACAGAATGTGGAACTTTCTTGTGATGATGGCTTGAAGGAGGTGAATGGCACTGTGTATAGACAGATGGTGGGTAGTCTGAATTATCTCACCACAACCAGACTTGATATTTCATATTATGTGAGTGTGTTAAGTTAGTTCATGGAGAGACCTCATGAAAGCCATTAGAATGCAACAAAGGCCATACTCAGGTATCTAAAAGGTACACTTGATTATGGTATTAAATATATTGATGCATCCGATGTTGAGTTGACAGGTTATTTAGATTCTGATTTGGTTGGCAATCTGGATGATCTAAGATCAACCACTGGATATGTGTTCAGCATTGGATCTAGAGTTATTTCATGGAGCAATAAAAAAGATCCTATTGTATCTTTGTCTTCTACTGAAGCAGAATATAAAGCCTTGTGTGGCGCAACTTTTGAAGTTGTTTGGTTAAGAAGATTTCTTCAAGATGTTGGAGAAGAATGAAAGGAACCTATGATGATCAGATGTGATAATCAAATTTCAATCAATATTGCCAAGAATCCGATTTTTCATGCAAGGAAAAAGCATGTTGAAGCTCAGTATCATTTTGTTAGAGAAAAATTATAGTCAAATGAAATAACTCTTGTGTATTGTAATGCTAGTGAAACTGTTGCTGATATTTTCACTAAGCCTCTTGGAAGGATTAAGTTTGAGATGTTTAGGGAGATGTTAAGTGTAGAAGTCAATCCATTCTCCATTAAGGGGGATACTTGGAAATAATGGAGTAAGCGCCAGTTGTAAGCGCCAGTTGTAAGTACCAGTTATAATCTTCAGTTGTGAGAGTCAGTTGTAGGCGTGTTAAGAGTCAGTTCATAGTTGAGAGTCTAGTTGTCTTTGGTTTGCATGTAACTCACTCGGCATAGTCTTTTCCTATATAAGGATGCAATCTGTCTTCATTGAATAATAGAGAAGTGAGAGTAGCCTCACCGTGTGTTTGTTCATATATTTTATCTAAAATCGCTTGCTAGTATCTCACTCGGTGTCACATAATAATTTGTGTACCATGGTGCTTCAAATACTCCTCCAACAACTCATCCATTTTACCTAGAACCTCCCTTTTCGATTTTAGGATGTCACTATGCAAGGTGAAATAACAAAGATTTACCTCCTTCAAACTTCAGAAGTTAAGATACTAACTCATTTGCACCTGTATGCACATTCTTGTGGGTTTGGGTTGAGACCTAGTCAGGAATTTCTTAGTCTAATTCTCTCCTCTCTTGTGATTCCTCTTTTAAACGTTTATCCAAGACTATCTTTGACAAAACAGTGATCAACCCAGTCCCTTATGACATGGTTTTGAGTTCTCGTGATGTTTCGAGGGGACACATGATAAACTCTACATCTTTGTCACACATTTGCATTCCGAGCTTCTTTAAGAATAAATTTATTTCCTCAATCATCAGCTTCTCATCGCCATTTTCATCCACATTATCGAAGATTCTAGGGAGCCTCACATATTTAGATGGGTTATCTAATTTGCAATGAATATATCTCTTAAAACATATGAATCTTTGTGTAATGAAAAAAGGAATCAAACAAATCCAACTAGCATTTACATGAACCAGTTCAATTTTCTTCTTGCAAGCCCAAAAAATAGAATTAAGATATTATCAAATTTGTTTACTCTTTTTTGAAAATGTATATTCATGATCTTGTATGCCTCTTCCAAAAGACACCGGCTCTATCCAATTATGTTACCCCAACATTTATATTATCATACCCCAAAGAGATAAAATAAATGAGTAAAGAAGAACATCCAAAAATATTAAGTGTCTAAAGAACTATGATGTAAGAGAAGGAAGAAGGAATGAGAGGGTAAATTTTTAAGATAAATATTATAATAATAATTTAAAATTTAAAGATAAAATATTGGTAAAATTTATAATTTATTTTAAAAATATTTATAATATAAATCCATAAAATAAATTTATAAATTTTATTTCTAAATTATTTAATATTAAAAACCAAAATAAAATAATTAATTTTTTATATTAAATTTCAATAAAAATAATATTAATTTTAATAGAAATAAGGTAATACTTATTATTTTTGAAAAAATCTAAAAAATCTAAATGATCAATCTAGATTTTATTGATATAATATTAAGACTATGATTTGAAATTACATCAACTTGGGTAGACAAAAGATTATCTCTTGAGTAAGTAATAGTAAAACGGGTAGTTTTGTATGAGATGTTTCTAGTTTTTGATTCTTTAATTTATTTCCTTAGGATCAAGGAAAAAAACTAGTTCTTAGTTAATAACAAACACTTATAAATCAAGAATTAAAAATACATTAATTTAGAGATTATTTACGCAAAAATATAATATCCCTTTAATAATAAGTAAAACTATCTCCAATAAAATCATCATTAGTTACATTTTAAAAACACAATAATCAATATAAAAATTAAATTAATATTTCATAAACAATATTTTTTTTGAAAATATAATTTATGAGATAAGTATTACATAATATAATAAGATAAGTATTACATAATATAATATAATATAATATAATATCCCTTTAATAATAAGTAAAACTATCTCCAATAAAATTATCATTAATTACATATAATCAATATAAAAATTATATTAATATTTTATAAACAATAATATTTTTGAACATATAGTTTATAAGATAAGTATTACATTTGGGCACTATTCTCTCAATCTTCCAACAACATTACCATAATTATTTCTTTATGCAACTATTAAAATTTGGCACCCTTTTCCAAATCTTCAAATAACATTATATCTCTTTCTTAATTTGAGTTTCTTAATTTGAGTCATTATCGGGAAGTCATAAGAGCGGATATTAATTTTGGACTTCATTGTTCACCATCGTAGGGAGGTGGGCAGGAGATATTAATTTAGATCCTTCACTAACCACAATGGAGTAAAAGTATGGGTAGGATGGTTGCACGTATCATGGTTGCAATTTTCTTTAAAAGAAGAATAATTTTAACCTCAAATTGAGGAATCAGAACCTGTAAATGATGGCCGAGAGCGGTGAATGGATAACTGGTTGCAGCTTTGCCCCAAATGATCATGATAAGGCCGCACTAGCTGTGAACATAGTGATTTAGTGTTTATGTATCAGGTTGTGAGCCTTGCGGCACCTTGAACCTTGCTAATCTGTTTCATCATGTTTCAAATGGTATGTTCGGGTGTTTTGGCTTAAGTCAGCATCCATTGGGTTTTGATGTTTTTTGCTAGTGCCTGTAGTGGCTGCATACTGGCCTGCCTCTCTTTTTTCATTTAGGAAAAATAGATAATGTTTTATTAACTGCCGAAGTTTACTTTGATGTAACAAAAAAACCAAACCAACAAATGTAACTCAGGTTATTAATCCTAGAAAACATGCAAGATTATTTTCACAACACAGCTGCCACAATAGTCTGGTAACATTTTAGATTCTTCTTTGTTAAACTAAAATCCACTAAGAAAAGAACTCCGCACACACAGACAACTAGATCTGACCAAGAGACAGAATGGAGTTAAAAGAGATAAGGAACGAATGAATGGTACCTCGATCTGCGCTTGTGGCGAGGATGTGTTAATGTTATAGGAGACGGATACCATTATGCACATGATGGCAAGAATAGTCACTCCAAATGTAAACAGGGCTAGATTCTATTTCAAACTAATAATCATAAATTGTTTCCTCGGGATTGTTGAGAGGGTTCATTTAAAACAACTAGCTCAAAGAGACATGAGAGGGTCTTTTCCAAGAGTGAAGAATCTTCCTAGAAGTCTTATAATTATATCTATACTATGTTTGATGAAATTCTATATTCCTGAGCCTTTAACCAAATTAGTAGTTAGAAGGCACTCTTGGTTCATGTGATCTAAGGTTAGGAGTCTCTTTACATACATGCCATGCTAGCTTTGCTACAATAACTTTACTAAACAAACAAAAATCAACAATGAAAAAATTTAATTATAGATTTTTACAGATGGATATGATATAATACCCCAATCCATCACGACAATGAAAAAATAACATTGTATTTTTACCCAATGAAGCTAGATTTTTCCTGTTATTGATAATTGCCTAGGAATCTTGATAACTCTTGTCATGGAGTTACGAGTGCATGGATAGCAAGTGGCAAAAAACAGTGTTACATGCTTAACATTATTTTTTCCATCCTACTGCTTGATCTGGTATCCAAGCTCGGTGACTTCTTCCAGGAAGGAGTGGACGGTCAACAACACGTGACATTGGTGTTGCAAAAATTGAGTTATTTCCCATGAACGACTCTGTTCTCCATTGGAATCAAGACTTGGTTGAGCAGGATGACCAGATGTTTCTTTCTTGAAATATGCATCCATGGAATGGGAGAGAACACGATCTAATCTGTAACAAGAAGGTATACTTGATTTCAAGAGAGAGGGGCTTGCACTGCTACTGTTTTCAATGACATAGCTTCATCCTTCCTACTCATATTTGGACACAATGTAGTTTCAGAGATATGTTCAGAGATATGCTCAGAAAATTCATAGTGGTATGCCCATCTAATTCTCTCTCTCATTAATTGAAACAAAGATTTCCATTTCAAGTCTTGGATTGATCTGAATAGGTTCTACTTATTTTCTTCCTGAGCTTGCAAGTTTGACATATATGTAGGAAAATCAAGTTGGAATGGGGCCTTGTGGGGAGCTGAGGTATCCCTAATATCTTGAAAGAAATTGCACCTGGCGCTTCCCTGGATTGGGGAATTTCAGTGCTATGACAAGGTAAATCAACTTTAGTTTTCTTGAATAGTGGGAATTTCAAAACTTTGATACAAATAGCATATTCCAATATTTTTATTTATGACTTTAAAACTATAACCACCTAAATGTTTGGAATTCAATTTTTGTATAGTACATGAAGGAATCCTTAAGAGCCTGTGCAGAGGCCGTTGGGAAGGGTGACTGAGGGCCATACTACCCTCGCGATTCATGAAATTATAACTAGTTTTTGGAGGACCTTGGCTTCTTTAGGAGGGAAGGAACATGGGACACCGATTATGGAAGATTCTTACTCAATCGATATTCGGAGATGCTACTTTCTCATGGTGACATAATTCTAAGTGTCGTGAAGGTCATTTTCAGGGGCATCGACGCAAAATTATCTGGAAAAGTTGCAGGGATCCATTGGAACTACGACTCAAAATCTCACGTTGTAGAGCTGACTGCAGGGTACTATAACACTAGACAAAGAGATGGGTATCTTCCCATTGGTCGTCTGTTTAAGAGACACATAGTTGTTCTAAACTTCACTTGCTTTGAGATGAAATATCAGGAGCAACCACAACATTCACAGTGTAGTCTAGAGGGGCTTTTGGAAGTGGATGGCGACTCTACTCGCTCATGAAACTTCTCACAATATTCTCGTTCAAAGCCCCGATTATAATGCCTTCCTATTCTCTGGAGTTCAATGGCCGTATTTGAGGGCTTGAAGCATCAGGAAACCAAGGCTTGTTTCCTCAATACACTTTTGTTTATGGATGGCATTAACAGCTTTAGGTTCGATCTCTTGACCTCCTCCAATATGAGGTTTAACATGTAACAAATGGACTTGACTAATAGACAAGCACAAATAAACAAATGGCATTAGTCTATAACATTGAGAACCGCTCCTTAAAAAAACACCTTCGGTGTAAGAAAACATTAATTAATTTATATTAATTATAAAAATATCTTAATTAATATATATAATAATTATAAAAATGTTAAAAAGAGAGTAGAAAAAGAAACACTTGTAAAATAGTTTATTATTACAGAAAGAGAAAACATGCTTACAAACTAGACAAATAGCATATATTTTGGCTGGCTTGTTTTTCATTTGCCTGTGGGCAATTTTGCATATGAAAACAAAAGAAAAGTGTAATTCAGCAGTGTTGATTTTTCAATAGGCTAGGTTAAGCATGAATTTTATTCCATTTTATGATTTAACCATAACCATAAATGTTGTAGCAATCAAGATCACAAGAAGAAGCACCATGCACAAGAACACAAAATGTCTCCTGGGAAACCCTTCTCAACAAGGGAAGAAAACCCAACCAAATCCTTTGTTATATTATTCAAGAGAAATACCTTCACCTCCAAGAAATACCTAGCACACAAGAGGGTGCTTAAACCCTAGAAGACTATCTCCCAAGAGAGGTGCGCACTTCTCCCAAGTAAATGTACTTGTTGAAATTTCCAAACTCACTTGAATGATATGATTCCACAATGGGGAATTTCCCTTTACTTATATTAGAATTGTCCTATCAACTGAAGTGTCTATTGGCACAACAGGGCCGACCTCTCTAAGTCATATTATTATTATTATTATTATTATTATTATTATTATTATTATTATAATTAATTTTATCCAGATTAATTAGCTTTTACATTTATAATTTATCACATTGAGGTAGGGCCAACCTGTACCCTTTACATTACAATTTGGGTTACAGGCAGGTGTGACTCTTGAACAATATACAACAAAGGATCTAATACACCCACTAGTGCTCATCCACTAGGGGCACATCCATAGGGATGTCATATATTTGGTTCACTACATTACATAGAAGAACCAAATCTTCACACGTTCACATGTGCTCATCCACTCTACAGATTTGCTTTCTCACTGCATCACACGGGAGAATCATATGGAGTCTTTTCATCAACTTTGCTGCTAAGAGGAGGCTAATACATCATCTTCATTTATGTTCACATGACGATGCATCCAACACTTTGGGATTTCACACATTCACCTTGTGCTCAGAAACAGGCACATCCAAATCAACAGGTCGCCTTTCCCACTTGATAATCATCTGGAGTTATTCTCAACTCTCTAACTGGAGGAGGTCATATCTACATTCCTAGCCCTATCTCAGGAAGGAACCACATACCCTTCTTAGGGGCTTTCTCTTAGGTTTTTAAGTTAAGATAAATACTTCACATAGTTGCAATGATCCACTGATCGGACTAGGAGAAGATTATTTTTTCACTGCTCAAAGTCACCCCCCATGTCAAGGACTAGTGGGAAACCTACTATGAGAAAAAGGACGAGGAGGAACCCTCCTTGTTCTAGGTCATACCCATTTGGAATTATTTCTGAGATGCCATCTAGGAACAATATTATCCCGTGGGGAGCTATGAGGACAAGTACATACAATGGACTATGCTATAGTAGCAAAGGGATCAAGATGTGCATGAGATGATAAATCTATTCCATACCCTATGCACAAAGTTGGGTATCAAAGATTCAGAGAACCATTTGGTGTTGAAGTACCACAGTTGTCTACACAGAGACATTTAGGAAGAAATGGAGTTCATTGACATCTCCTCACTTGGTACGACATACCGATATGCTTCCAAGATTGAGAAGAAATTCAAACAGAAGAAGCGAGTCTTTGGATCTGTGAATCAAAATAAAGTGAAAGGTGCCCCCAAAACACAGAGCAAAGGACAAATTCAAGGCATGGCGGCTCAGGACAACTTGACAAAGCCACAAGAAAACAACAACACCATGAAGTTGAAGAAGGACACATGAAAGTGGTGTGAGTTCCATAAGAGCTCCACTCACAACACAAGTGAGTGTTGGGCCAAACAATCATTGGTGGCCGAGATGAGGGCTTCTGAATCAGATGCATGATCTGACACTGAATCAGAACCCAAGAAGGGGAATGAAAGAGGGAAGCATATTATCAATGTGGAGCCCAAAGCCATTGTTTCCACCATGAAGATCCCAAAGGAATAACCGAAAGATACAGAGGAGGAGGAGTGTCTCTTTCACTCCCAAATGTGGGTAAAGGGTTCCCCGTTATAGTTCATCATCGACAGCGGGAGCCAAAAGAGCCTCATTTCAGTAGAGGTCGTGAAGTGGTTGGCTTATCAACCACAACACAACCACAGTCGTACACCATCGGGTGGCTTCACCAACGATGGGATCTCTGCGTCAGCCAGAAATGTCACCTTCCCTACAACATCAAGCCCTTCACCGATGAGGTATTATGTGACATTGCTCCTCTTGATGTTTGTGATGTATTATTAGGCCGACCATACTTGTGGAAGCGACATGCTATGTATGAGTCTTGACCTCGCATTGTTATTGTTACCTTGGGAAATAAGTTGTGCATGATACCAGAGGTACCACCGCCTATTGCTATCTCTTTGGTTACTGCAAAACAATGCAGTAAGCTAATTTCCAAAATCGAGAAATTTGTTTTCCTGATGATCTGTCGTCAGGGAAAGAAGAAGATTATTTCCATGACCTCCATACATGGCTCCTCCACATGACAACAATGAATGGACAAGGTCGTGGAGGAGTACCACCTCACCTGCAGGGGTTCCTATGCACTGTTAGGTCAATCACCCCATCGATCTGACCCCAGGTGCATCGCTTCCCAATGGACTGATTTGTCGGTGCTCCATTCTAGAGAATGATGAAATCAAGCGACAAATTCAGGTGTTGTTGGAGAAAGGTCACATCCGGCCAAGTTCAACGCCCTATGGGAGCTCGATCATGTTGGTGCAGAAGAAGGATGGGACTTGGAGACTTTGTATTGACTATCAAGCACTGAACACGATCACCATTCGAAATAGGTAGCCGATCCCATGGATTGATGACCTTCTGGACCAACTCAAAGGGGAAAAATATTTTAGCAAGATCGACTTGAATTCCGGGTATCACCAGGTACCAGTCGAATTGTCCGATGTGTGGAAGACTTCCTTCAAACCCAAGGAGGGCCTTTTCGAATGGTTGGTCATGCCTTTCGGGTTGAAGAATGCTCCCGCAACCTTCATGCATCTGATGGATGACATCTTGCAGCCATTCACCAACACATTTGTAGTAGTGTACTTGGATGACATCCTGATCTTCAGCCAGACTTGGGAAGAGCATCTCCACCACATCCAACAGGTCCTCCAAACACTGCGGAAACACAATTTGTGTGCCAATTTGGAGAAGTGCACTTTTGGCATGATCTAGGTTTAGTATCTGAAATACATTATTGATGAGCGTGGGGTGCATGTGGATCCAACCAAGATCCAAGTCATCCGGGATTGCCCAGCCACGACCACTCTAACAGAGCTTCGCAGCTTTCTGGGTCTTGCTAATTTCTACTGCAGGTTCATGTTGGGATTGTCTCATATCACTTGGCCCTTGATTCAAATCACCAAGGGAGGAGAAAAATAAAAATTATTTTAGTCAATCTCAAAAGAAGGCATTCGCAGAATTGAAACATCGCCTCTGTTACGCCCCAGTGCTCACATTACCAGACTTGCAACAACCATTCGATATTGAGATAGATGCCTCTAACTATGCTATTGGGGAAGTTCTTACTCAACAGGGGCATCTAGTGGCATATAACAGTGAGACACTATCTAACACAGTCTGAAAGTATTCTACTTATGAGAAATAAATGTATTCCATTGTGCAGGCTTGCCCACAATGGAGGCATTACATTTTAGGGAAGGAAACAATCATCTACACAGACCACCAACCCCTGTAGTTCATACAGACATAAGGGAAGTTGCAGAATGATCGTCATCAAAAGTGGTCCACATATCTCCAATAGTTTCATTTGAACATCAAGTACAAGAAGGGCAGCACCAGTAATGTTGTAGACTGCCTCGATCGACCATTGATCGTGGCGATAACCATCGTGCTCAAATATTGTGGGAACGAGACTTCTGATTGGTCACTTCTCTACAAGAGAGATCCAAATTTCAGCCACACATATAAGACGCTCTTGGAGGGTAACTGAGTTCCAAATTTTCATTTCCAGGATGCACTACTATGTCACCTAGGGCACCTTTGTGTTCCTTCAAGAGAGCATACCAATATTATCTAGGAAGCGTACTATAGTCGGGTCACTGGGCATTTCGAGGCTAAGAAAATAGTGGCAGTACTGCAAAATTATTTCTATTGGCCAAACCTTCGATAGGATGTCAAGAAGTACATCAGATCTTGCACTGCTTGGATCATTGTCAAACCGACAATCAAGAAGCAAGGCCTCTATACTCCGCTGCCTACCCCTATTCGACCTTGGGAATCCATTTCCATGGATTACATGTCGGGCCTCCCTTCTACTAAGAATGTAAACTACTGTGTTTTCATGTTTGTCGATAGATTCTCGAAGATGGCCATTATAGCGGCCTGCAAGAAGAATATCATTGTAGAAGCCACTGCTAAAATCTTCTTTGAATGAGTGTGGGTACACTTTGGGATCCCACAATCTATCATCTCAGATCGTAACAACAGGTTCCTCGGTACATTTTGGTCCAGCCTCTGGTCAATGCTGGAAACCAAGCTCACCAAGTCCACAACTTTCCATCCCCAAACTGATGGCCAGATAGAGGTCGTCAATAGGATGATCGTACACATTTTGCGCATGTACAACTAAAATCATCCACACAAATGGGATGGGAGCCTCCCCTATGTACAACATAGCTATAATCGAGCCCTCCACAGCTCAATCGACCACAACCCCTTTCAGGGGGGCTTTGGATTCCAGCCACTATGTCCCATTGACGTAGCCATACCATTTGCAACTACTCAGGCTGATTCGGCTCATGTCCAGTCTGAAGCTGCCAAGGCGAACAACTTCATTGAGTGAATTCAACACATTTTCCAATATGTTCATGACATATTGGACAGAGCCAATGCTAAGTACAAGTAATGACATGATCAACATCGAGTGCAACACAACTTCCAGGTGGGCGACAAAGTGTGGCTGCATTTGCAGAATGGGTGCCTCGTTGGACCCCACCGCAAGCTTCGCCCACTCCGATATGGGCCATAAACCATCAGGAAGGCCGTAGGGAACAATTCCTTTGAGCTCAGTATCCCACCATTCCTTGGTCTACACCCAATGTTCAATGTGGATTGCCTTCAGCCTTACTTTCCACCTCTACTAGACACATCTGACATGGCAGAACAACTCACACAAACACAGTTAAGCTGATACTGCATGGAACAAGCCACAACTAATCATATTATGGACACATAGATCAAGAACACCTCCTAGCAGAGGATCTAGCTATATCGAATTGTCAAAGCAGGACAACTCCTTCACCAGGTCAAGTCGCTCACCAGGGACCAAGTTCAGCAGAAGTTTCCTCATCTCATGGATGAACTCAACACAATGGGGACCATTGCTTCCTAAGGGGGGAGGAATGATCCAGGTGGATATTAGTGGCCACCCGCCTATTCCACTTGGATCCCCACCATTGTTTCTTTCAATTTTTCAGTTTCCTTCATTGTAGCACAATTTACTATTTTTGGTCCAAAACTTCTGGAGTCGTTTTGAGGCCCTAAACGACATTTTTTTGGGAAATCTCAAGAAACATAATTGTAATATTTATTTTTTCTATCAGCAATTGTATTCCTCGGATAGATATTTCTAACGATGTATCATATGCATCAAACGGAGATAGTATCCAAAAGTTACGACCCCGGGAAATTGATGTACCAATTTACCCCAACGGGGCCCATATTCTAGCGTTTCATCTCCTAGGGTTCAGTTTTTTGGATGTTTAGGGTTTCCATTTTTTCTCAATAATAGATAGGCCTTTGAGCCTCATTGAAACAAAGATTTCAAAGCCCTATAGCCGCCACATCTCTTCTCAGAGATAAGCTACCATCACCCTAACTAGTTTATTTTTATTCAGTCTATAAACAAATTTCAGTTCTTTGATATTAATGACATGAAGTGTTATTTCCACTGGATCTTTGTATTCGTGGTTATTTGTGTATTATGTTGTGTTCCTACATAAATCTGGATTAGCCTTGTATATATCTCAATACATGTTTTGTTGTTGTCTAGTGAGTCTGTCTCGGTTGACTAAGCATATTCACTGCATGGCATGAAGGAAGTCTGGTGTTAACCAGATACATCAGTGATCCAATCAATTATGGATCAGTCTCGTCTGAATCATCATGAATATTTCTTCTTTAAATCCATCATGGTGGATTTTTCGTTCTGTCATACTGAACTTCTTTAATATTTTCACTGTATATATTCCTTGACTCAGGAAAATCCTATCGGTCCTCTGTCATACTTCTTGTCCTAAGAAGTAGTGAATTATACTCAAATTCTTCATCTCGAAATTAGAAGTCAAGGATTAGTTGTATTCCACAATAAGACTTTGTGAATAAGTCATCAAAATCAAGCTCTCGTCACCAACACTGTATTGATATAGGTTTGGATCAACAACACTCTTGCTAAAATCCAAACTCATCAAGAATCTATCTATCTGATATAGTTGCCAACTCATGGATGGTAGTACAGATAGAAGTGTATCGGGTTTACTAGATCGAGTGTCTCATCATAGACAACTCCCTTTTTTTGTGAGAAACCTCTGGCTATATATTTCATTTTGTATTTCTCAACACTTCCATAAGCTACATGCTTGATCTTGTATATCCACTTGGAAGTTATCACGGACTTCCCTTCTGGTCCCTGAATAATATCTTATACATCATTCTTTAAGATATATTAGTATTCTTCTGTTATGGCATCTTTCCATACCTGTTCTCTTGTTGCTTCTCTAAGACAACAAGGCTCAACATCAATGAAGTGGCTCATGACTAAAGAATAGCTCGAAAATCTCTTTTTCTTTCTTGAGATGTGCCTTGAGAGGCTTGTATGTTTCTCTGCCTCTTGTAGAGTGACTCTAGGTAACTCTTTTATGCCCTATTGCAATATCTCAGAACATATCAACTGGATCCACTGGATCAACTGGAATAATGTATGTCTCCCTTTGAACTGCTGAAGGGGGAAAAAGGAATTCTCACTGTTAATCACTATCTAATATTCTTTGGATCTTTGAAAAGCTATCTCTTCTTCAAGGGAAACATATTTTCTTCTTGTTCTTGTATGATGAACAAATTAAATATGGTTTGGACTCCCGTACTAGGGATAATGGTCCAAATCTTGAGAGCTCACATACTAGGAATAATATTCTTCATTTATTTGAAAAATGCAATCAACTATAAAATTAGAGATCAATTGATTTACCTATTTGTAGTCATGTCTTTTTAGAGGAAGTACTTCTCCTCTCTCTTCTCTTCACTCTTTTGAGGTGGATATGGATCAATGTCAGTGGTGGAAGCACATTGTCTTCCCTTCTTCTTAGTTGGACAGTTTCTTGCAATGTGTCCATACTTGTCAGATTTGAAGCACCAAATTTATGAAACATCTCTTCTTTGATAACCTGGATTGGATGAAGACTTTTCACCCTTAAATATTTTCCTGATATTTCTTTTGAAATTTTCTCCCTTCTTTGTATGAAGTGCAAGAGCATGATTTTCTTCTGAGGAATATTCCACTCCTCTATTTCTAAGTCTAAGTTCTTCTTGAGTGTAATCTGTCCATAGACACTCAAAGGTTGGTAGAGCTTCTCTTCCACTGATACTCTGAATGAAAGGCTCCCATGATTTTGGAAGATTCTGGAGAGTGGTTAAGACAAGTTCTCTATCAGACATAATTTCCCCAATGGTCTCTAACTGTTCTTTAATCTCTAATAGCTTCATAAAGAAGAGTGCAACTGTGTCATCCTTCATCATCTTGATACTTTGAAGTTGGTTCTTTAAGGTAAGAGATATGAGAGTGTTGTCACTTTCAAACATTCCTTTTAACATTTTATACATATCATAGGTTGTCTTCAGATTGGCAATACGGGGCAAGAGGGGATCTCTTACTGAG
>SNQJ01S0004359.1:218653-233321 GCA_010110895.2 Picea sitchensis
TATATCGGTATATTTGTATGATAGAGTTTTAGTTGTTACATCCAAGAGGTCATCTTCTTCAAGAGTGACTAGAATCTTTGATTTCCATGGGATGAAGTTGCTTGTTCCATCAAGCCTATATTCTACTAATGTTCTGTTCTTCATTTGATCGGTTTCTTCGAACACTTGCTGACTGGATTTTGAAAAACTAATGAGTAGGTTGAATTAGAAACCTTGGATTATTTGGACTTATGATTGCCAATAATCAATTTGGTAGTATCACTGAGATGCTTGCTCATTCAAGAAAAACGTTTCTTTAGAAACCCTAGAATTAATATTTTGCAGGAATTTTCGGCACCCTTGAAACCCTAGGTCCAAAAATCAAAATTTCTCAAAATTTTGTTTTGAGAGATTCAGGAGATGCACTGGAAGAGGTCATACTCTTCTATGCCAAAAATAGCCCCAATGTCCAAGTATTAAGAGCTGAATCAATAATGATAAGGAGGTCATACGTAATTTTCTGGAAACCCTAAGTGGGTCATACGGTTCTGCAGAAGAGGAGGGATGACTAATAAAATCTTGTAGCTTGTGCAAAGGGTTCTTCAATATCTATGCTTTGATACCATGTTGATTTTTCAATAAGATAGGTTAAGCATGAAGTTTATTCCATTTTATCATTTAACTATAACCATAAATGTTGCAGCAATCAAGATCACAAGAAGAAGCACCATGCACAAGAACACAAAATGTATCCTGGGAAACCCTTCTCAACAAGGGAAGAAAACCCAGCCAAATCCTTTGTTATATTCTTCAAGAGAAAGACCTTCACCTTCAAGAAAGACCTAGCACACAAGAGGGTGCTTAAACCCTAGAAGACTAGCGCTCAAGAGAGGTGTGCACTTCTTCCAAGTAAATCTACTTGCTGAAATTTCCAAACTCACTTGAATGATATGATTCCACAATGGGGAATTTCCCTTTACTTTTATTAGACTTGTCCTATCAACTGAAGTGCTTATTGGCTAAACAGGGCCGACCTCTCGAAGTCATATTATAATTATTATTATAATTAATATTATCCAGATTAATTATCTTTTACATTTATTATTAATCACATTGAGGTAGGGCTGACCTGTACGCTTTACATCACAACTAGCACAACCACTCAAAACTGTGGTTGATGAATGCCGAGAGGCGATGCCAAAGCTTCCTCCCGCAGGTTAATGGCCACAACCCTAAACGCCCTCTATAGGTTATAATAATCCCTTGATGATTTGCCCCGAGCCCACAGTAATGGCCTTCCCACCACACTATCATAGTCTTCACCCTCGGCGATCCAATATAAAATGCGGGGACAACCAGAACCAGAAAATGAAATGTGGGACAACTAAGGAAAGTCAGAAAATGAAACGTGCAGACAGCCAGAAAATGAAACGTACCTATAGCTGAGCAAATCCAAATGTGGTAATACCAAAGGTTAATCATTTGAACTTGGCAATCATATAGTGCTACAGTAATTTCTTAATATGATTAGGTAAATGTTACAAAGTAAATGGGTTAATGGATGCATTAAAAAATAGAAGGAAGTTATGAAGAGTAAATCACATTCATTGATTTGGGAGGACGACTAAGAATATGCCAACATCTTCAATTGTTAGCCATCGGATTAGATTTTTAGATTAAAAGGTGATTAATTGTGCCCATTGTCAATAGTTATGCACTTTTTGGTGTAATTAGGGTTACAGGTAGGTGCGATTCTTGAACAATATATAGCGAAGGATCTGATACACCCACTAGTGCTCATCCACTAGAGGCACATCCATAGGGATGTCATATCTCTGGTTCACTGCATTACATAGAAGAACCAGATATTCACACGTTCACCTATGCTCGTCCATAGGCACGTCCACTCTACAGATCTTCTTTCTCACTGCCTCACACAAGAGAATCATCTAGAGTCTTCTCGTCAACTCTGTTGCTCAGAGGAGGCTAATAGATCATCTTCATTTCTTTTCACATGACGATGAACGAATCACTTTGGGATTTCACAAGTTCACCTTGTGCTTAGCCACAGGCATGTCCAACTCAACAGATTGCCTTTCCCATTGGATAATCATCTGGATTTCTTCTCAATTATCGGAATGGAGGAGGTCATCTCTACGTTCCTAGCTCTGCATAAACCACATACCCTTCTTAGGGGCTTTCTCTCAGGTTTATAAGCTGAGAAAAAGACTTCACATCGCTGCAATGATCCACACCTCATAGGTTTGTAAGCTAGAGAATGTCTCACATAGCTGCATTCATCAACAGGAAGGGCAAATTTTTTCCTGCGGAAATGGGAGAGAGGGGATTTTGGTAAAAGCTGGGTGGGTTTTGAGAAATCCTGTCCACTCACATCCATTTATATCTTATAAAGTTGATGAGTGAATAAGTTGGCTAGCATTTCCCTTGTTTTCAATATTTATTAATTAAATTGAGTAAAAAATAACACCTTTTTATGTAGTTGTGATTGATCTAGTATTATTTTATTATTCTTCTTCTTAAACATATATTCCATAACAAACAACTCCTTGAAAACCGTTGAAAGCAGTATGCTCTAACCACCTTTTATGTGATTATGATAAGACTGATATACATTAATCTTATAATTAAGATCTTGTTTATTCTTAAATATATATTATCATATCAAAACAAATAATTGAGAGTTGACATGCTGTAAACATGTACCAACCACCTTTATGTGACATGCTAAAGTTAAATGTTTACTTTTAAACATATATTTCGAAACAAATAAACAAATACTAACTTGAATTGTAACACACAGCTTTTTCGCCATTGAAAGGTTTTTCTCTGTTCATAACAGGTTATAATACAGCTTAATCATTTACGAGGCAGGGACCAGCTGCTATGCAGCTATTTCCCTGGTTTTGAGAACCCCCAGGTTCAATTGATTAAGGCCAATTTGAGTGCCAAGCTGCCATATGATGACTCTGAACACGAGGCCATGAGTAAGCGCCAGGTTCAATTGATTAAGGCCAGTTTGAGTGCCAAGTTGCCATACGATGACTCTGAACACGAGGCCATGGGTAATATTGTTCACACCTTACAGGAAATTTAAAAACACATAGATGGTAAAACTGGGAGTATAAATAGGTCGAACCACGATCATAACTTCAACAAACAACAAGAAAGTTGAAAATGGAATCCCAACACAGTGAAAGGCACCGAACTTTAATTAAGATTGGTCTATAAAGAATTCTATAAATTTGTCCATTAGTTAAACAGATTAAAAGAAGGCTCTTTCAGACGATTATGAATCACTCAATCTGATACGATTATACACGCATTGTGTGATTCTCTCTATATTCTGAATCTGTTGTCTCCGCAACCTACAATTATCACATGCTCTGCATTCAATCCCGTCTAGCAGCTCCTTCTTCTGCCCATCAATACATTTTATTTAATATGTTATGAACCTGCCCATAGATCCAAAATGGATGAAAACAAACATCAACATGGAACCTCAGACCAGCGAAGCATGGCGGAAAATAAAGGACAAGGATTTCAATTTATTTTTTTAATGATAAGAACCAAACAAATGGCCCGCTGGCGCAGTTAATCCATTGATGTTCATTAAATAAATGAAAAACTGGATAAATTTAGTACCTGCAACATATCGGAAAAATCTTATTTCAAACAGTCAACGTCTCTCAAGACTTGCGTCGGGCCTGATCCTTTTAAAAATCATAGCATCCTGAATTCATGATTGTGACGCGGGTAAACCGGAAAAAGAATGGATCCCCAACACATAGCAAAACAATTAAATCAATGCAAAACTGGAGAAACATTGGTTGTTTTATATTATTCGCGAGGAAGGTAAACATTGGAGCCATTCATTGTCGTTTTGAGTACAGAAATTCTAAGGGACGTCACAAGAACATGTTTATGTTTATAGGAAGGTGGCGTCTACTCTTGCAGAACTTTTGCGGCCAAACCGAAAAAATCATAAAATTTATGCCATTGCATTAGAGGGGACTGAGGAGGAGGCGGCTGCATCTGGCCAAGGAACACACAAACATATTGTGAAACTATTATGGCGAAACTTTACAACAACCGAATCCTTTGATAACAATACAACATGATTAGAACACAATAAAATACTAGTCATGTTTCTATTATTCTCTTGCAGAAGAAACCTCAGGCTGTCTTCTTCAATTGTTGGCCAATCATTGTTGTTTTTATTTATTGTGAGCAAGCCATAGCGTGTAGTGAGATTTGATCATAACATGGTTTGATTGCATGTATAGAACGGGTGAATTTAAATCAATGGATTTATAGCAGATTTAACAGTATTTGTTAATAGAATTTCTTCAGACCTATGCACCATTAACAACATTTTTATCAATCTCATGTTAATTCGGCCTAATACACTTCGTAATCGATGTATATCACTGCGCATACAGTCAGAATCTGACCTAATAGTTAATCGACCGATTTTGAATTCAGAAAATTAATCTCATGTTATTGTTGATATTATCGTAATGATGCACATGTCCTCTTATTCTCTGAGTTTTATTCATGCGTGCATATTGGCATACGCTAGTCATAAAAACCTCCTACAAGACTTTGATGAAGAAAAACAGAGGAGCTGATATCCCGCAACTCATCGACAGAAGGTGATCGTATAATCGGGATGGCTGCAGGTAAATGTGTTGGTGGCGTCATCGTAGGCGTAGTTGTAGGCCGTGATGCAAGCGGCCTTGAAAAACTTCGAGTATCGGTTGGGAGAACACGTCTGAAGGCTCCCATGGTCGCCCGTGCAGCAATATTCGGGACTCCCAAACGCGTCGCAAGCACTCTTACAGATAATGACGCCCCCGTCGCTCCCCGTAACTTTGAGCTCATCCGGCAGCTGTTCCAAAGATCGGCGACGCACCCGGCCGTCCCGCAGTCCCCGGTGCCACCAGCCGAGCTAATGCTCAAGGGGACGTTGTAGTCGTCTACGAAGCTCACGTCGTAGAAATCCGTGTCGCCCATTGTGAACTCCGGGAGGGTGGCAGGCGGCGCCCCGCCGGCGCCATTGCACATCAAGCCCCGCCCGCAGTCGCCCGTGGCGCAGGAGCCGGCGCCCGACGCATCGAAGGTGCAGCCCGTGCGGTCCCAGAACCGGCCCGACCAGCCCGCTGGGGCGTTAACGGGTGCAGACTATTGCGGGGTGAGGGCGAAGCTGCCGTCAGCGAGGGAAGCCCCGTTGTTACCAGTGAGGACGCCCGCCCAGATCGTCTCCGAGTACTTGTTCACCACCGTGAATACCGTTCCGTTAACCCCAACGCACCCTGCAACAACACAGACAAACTTATCAGTGAGACATCCCAACGAGCACGAGCACGAACACGGGGAATTTTTCACAGGAGTTTCTCACCGAGTAAGAGCGCCATTGCCAGCGCTGCCATCAAACCCTCCGAAGCCATGTAAGCAGAAACTATCTGAACCAGGCGAACTTTTGTGTGAAATATACGTTATCACAATACTGAACCTCAGCAGCTGACACTGAGAAACATGTGCCCTGTGGATACAATATATATAGAACCTGAGAAGCTAATAATCATAAATAAAACATATAGTGAGGGGGGCTGATCACTTCTAAAGATTCTCGCATTTATAGTTTATAATGTTTGTTCATTTATTTAAATTTCATCTTTTAATCAAATTATTATTATGCCAGTCTTTGAGGTGTAGGATAGTCGGTGTGGTGTGTGCTGGCATATTCGCCGTTCGTCCTCAAATCAATGGGTCAGTTATTGTTCATAACTTTCTTGCATTTATCAAGGCATTAGTTAACATGTTTACTTTTAACATTTATCTAATCACATTAAAAAATCACTATAAAGATATGTAATTGCGTTTAAATGATTAAGTAGGATTAACCGTGGCATCTAAATAATTGACCTTGAACCGACGTTTGATGCCCATGTGTTTCCGTTTATCAACCTAATTGCAATAGCGTTTCATATTCACCACACCGCAGTTACATACGTTTTATATTGAGGGTAAGTGTTCTCGACCGATACCTTCGGCGTTCTGGTGAATTAGCGGTACGTGGTAGTGTTAACAATATCATTTATTAAAGCTCATATTCCAATCAAATTATCATGGTAATGTAAATTTTGCATGTATTCTCAATTCTTGAAATTTATTTTGTATTATAAACTAGCAATAATCACATTAATAATAGTAGTGTGTCTATATACATTAAATGCATTTTTCATCTTTTAAGTTAATTAAGCGTATCCTAATGGCAATGGGCGGATTAATGACCCGCCTTTTTTAATTTAAAATTCTAATCTCATGGCTAACAATTGAAGATGTTGGTATATTCTTGATGGAATCCTTTAAATCAATGAATATGATTTACTCTGATACTTCCTTGTATTTGAATGCATCCCGGATTAACTTTTGTTTACTTTTTTAACATTTACCTAATCATGACAGAAATTCTTGCCTTTTCATATAATTTGCCGCGTTTAGTTATTAACAAAACTTCACTTCTTCCCTCCTCAACGTTAAATTAAGTCTCCGGATGTCGTAGCGTTTCTGTCGATAAGCGCAACAAATCGGCGGCGTGCATTAGAGCCTCGCTGTTGTGCAATTCCATTCGGTGGTTAAATAAAGTAGTTGGGGGTGAAGTCCAAAGAAAAGGTTGCATCGCATCCCTCCGCGAGGCTTACAGTTAGTTTGGTCCCGACACCGGATTTTAAGAGGGCGCACGGGATTCATCAGTGGTGGGCGTCGGATCTCAGAATTTAGTGCAGCGAATGCAGGATTAGCAAAGTACCAGACCACTTGAAATAAAACGTTGAGGCCAAAGCAAATAAAATCCCTGTAGGTTGCCTGGTTGTGTCTGCAAGGAATAAGACGATATTATTGAACTTGCATAGAATATATGCACATGCTGAGAAATAAAGACGAGATGTGCGGCAAAGGGAGCAGCATCCGAATAACCATGTAGCGATGATCTTGCATTGGGGGCATATATTAAGTTTAAAATAAACCAATTTTTTACTTTTGGTTATGTTTTACAATACAAAGTGATTTGTTACTTTCTTGTGAATAACCAATTCTTACAAACTGATTGCTTGAAATTCACTCAGCCCGATTTGCTTGCATCACCATTACCTTTCGTACGTTCCACCGGCCGAGGATTGGCGGATGTGCTGATGATACACACTTATATCAACCACTTTTTTACATAAAATATGATTGTTCCTAGTTGACATAAATTAACCATTAATAAATTAATACATTTTAAATATAATAAAAAAAATAAAAATAAAAATAAAAAATAATAATTAGTATCTTTAGTTTTTCTAAAACTAATTATTAATAATTTGATACAAATTATACTAATTAATCACTATTTAAAAAAATAAAAAAATAAAAATAATAATTAGTATCTTTAGTTTTCTAAAGCTAATTATTAATAATTTATTAAATTATACTAATTAATCCACTTATTATTTAATAATTAATTAAACAAGGTAAAATTAATAATTAATAAATTATTTTTAATTATTAATTAATAATTATTATAAAATATAAATTACTCAATGAGAAATAGAATACTAAATAACAAAATCATAAACTAAATAATAATAATAATAATAAAACCATGTGATAATAATAAAGATAAATAAAACTAAAACATTAAAATGACAAGATAATAGTGTAAAATATTAAATAATTCATTAAAATGAATTTTTTAGCATTATTAAAAGATATAAAGGGAATTGTTAAATATATTAATCAAGTAATATTATATTAATAATGTATAAATATATATAAATGCTTTTGAGTTATGACAAATATTATATAAATGTAAAAATATAAAATATTAATTAATATAATAATAAAAGATTACATTATAATATTAAATGGTGCTAAGAAAAATATATTATTAATGTTAATATTATGTATAAATATAATGAATGCATTTTATAAAGTAACTATCAAAATATTAATGTATAAATGAACATGTTATTTAATAAATACGTATTTAATATGTTGTGAAATTAATTTATGCATTACCCCATTAAACATTAAAATATAGTTAAAGTATAAATAAATTAAAACATTTATGGTTATTAGAGGTAAAAAAAAAAAAAATATTATTATATAAAAAAAGTATTAAACTTCTACATTATTATATTAATGAAAAATACATTAATCATTAAAATTAGTTAGATATTAAATACATTTATAATTTATAAAATTATGAAAAAACTTAATACAATATTAAAATATTATTAATTTAATGGATTAATAAAACATCCATGCATTAAAAAAATGATAATAAACATGAAACAAAACATTGATATGTTGAAAGTTTCAAAATAAAATTTAAAATTTAAATACAACCATTTTATAAAGGAAGTGGACTGATATGAGCAAATAGACTTTTATTTTTCACCTTTATAAAATGATGGTTGTTAGTTTACTAAACAAGGAGATGACCCGATGTGTATTAAAGTAATACATTATTATCTTATATTAATATATATGATTTAAGGTTTGTTAATGTATCATTAAAGTATTAATTTACATTTTGTGTAATGTAACATATTAATCGATGTGTATTAATTAATGTATACATTAATAATGTAATATATTAATTGAATTAATACATTAATAATTAATAAAAACATTAGTAACAAGTATTAGTTTAATAACAACATATTAATTAATAGTATTAATAAATAATAAATAATAATAACATATTAATAAATAATAACAACATAATATATTAATAATAAAAGTATTAATTATAACTTGTTACTAATTAATGTGTTAATATATAAATACATAAAATTAAGTATTAATTAATAACAGCCTATTTAATCATAAGTTACAACAATTAATTAATTAATATAATCTATTAAGTATTAAGTATTGATTAATATAACTATTAATAAATTAATAAAATAAAACATTTATTAGTTAATGTATTTATACATAAATATATAAAATTAAAGTATTAATTAATTAGTGTACTGTAATGTGATAATAAATTGGTACTCAAACATTATTTTTTATAATATAATGTAATATTTTAATTAATAAATGCAGCAATAATATAATATATTGTATTAATACATTACACATTAATAAATTGCTAAGGAACAAGTATATTATTATTAATCATTAAAAATTAGTTCTAATTGATAAATATATTTATAAATTCTTAATAAAATTAATAAAATAAATTATTATTAGTTAATATATCAACAAAATATCTATACAAACTTAATAAAGTACAAATAGTCCAAAATATAATAATACATTAATAATGCTATTAGCCTAATATTCATATAATAAAAATTACAATAAAAAAAATATATTTGTAATGCAAATTGTGTTATACATTAATAAAGGCATGTTAAATTGTTTTCAATGTTTTTCTTCTTATTATAAAATAAACTCAAATGCAAATAACCCTAATCTAAATTTTAATAGGAATAATTCTAACCCAAATATGTTCTTAATAGTAACTCTAATAACTCTTATTATTTTCTTGCAACCACAAATTGTTGTTTTCTTATTATTATAAAATAAACCTTAACACAAATAACCTTAAAATTAATAGAAATAGCAACTCTGTGCAATGAATAATTCAAACCCTAATTTGACTCTAACCCTATACCTAATAAGTATTAACAATGGTGGAAATGTATAAGAAGAGTGATAACTTTCCTTTAAATTTTAATGCATTTATAATAAGATTAGTGTTTAAGACATAGAGAGCTTGTATTGATATTTATATAATATTTGAAAAACTCTATTTACATGTATAATTTTACAAAAACTATTATTATAACACAAAAACCAAACATATATTAATTTTAACTCTGAACTTTTAAATAGATAAAAATGTTAATACACATTAACCATTATCACATGCCCGAGTAGCTCAGATGGCAAGTCTGCATTAGTAAGGGGTTCCATGAGGTTTTAGGTTCAGATTCCCCCGACTTTACCTTGTGTGTGTAGGGGCATCGTGGGAGCACACGGAGGTTATAGTGGTATTTGTTGAATGCTTTCACGATAGAGTGTAATGTGAGCAAGTGCCCAACTAGTTCGATTCCTTTGAACACACACACACACACAAAAATAAAATACATTATCACATTAATAATACAATGATTTATCTTCATCACATTGCGACAAAATGGTTACGCTACAAGACAATGACATTTGGAAATTTCTCACATTTTGATGAGAGGATATTTGCATCACCTCTGACGATGAGGTTCTTGTAATCACATTGCGGTGAATAGGCTATATTCATCACATTGGAACAATATGGCTATTTCATCACATTATGATAGTGGGGCTATGTTTGACACATAGCGACATTCGCGTGTTTGTTATATTACGACACTATTATGGTAAATCACCTTGCAACATTATTATGTTCATCAATATGTGACAAAAGGCAATGTTAGATCACAATGTGAATATAATGTATTAATTAATTAATAATAAATAGCAAAACACATATAATTAAGGAAATGTATAAATTAAGTTATTTATAGTGAATGTATAATGCAATATTATTAATAAAATTAATAAATATGTTAATACAATATTAAATAATGCATTGTTAAAATATTAATAAACAATAAAGTAAAATACATTAAAACCACTTTGTAGCATTATTACATAATGTAATACATTAATGTTTTGTATTACAATTTTATATTAAATCATCCATTCATTAATGCAATATTCATGAATAGATTAATTAAATTAATAAAATAATCATTAGTGCATTAATATAATATGCTATATTAAACGTTCGTCACAATGCAATAATAGGGATATGCTCATCACATTGCAATGCCAAGGCTAGGTTCACCACATTGCGATCCTGCGTATATATTTTGTCATTCCAACATTACTATGTTCGCCAAATTGTGACCTATATTTATGCTCATCATATTGCGTGATAAGGCTATGTTCATCACATATTGTCACGACGTTTGTATGTAATTTTTCACATTCGACACCAACTATGTTTGTATTGATAGAGTTTACATTCGTCACATTGCAATGACGTGGCTATTATTTCAATGTCATGTATATGTTCTTCACATTGCGATGGCAATTAGATTCATCATTGTGGCTGACAGGCTATGTTCTTCCGTGCGGCGTCGATATATGTTCTTCACATTGAGGGCGTTATATGTTTGTTACATTACGACATCCATTTTTGTCCGTCACCGCTGCGACGAAGGCTATGTTCATCACATTCTAACATCTTTATCTGTTTGTTACATTGTGACATTACTATGTTTTGCGATGATAGGGTTATCTTCATCACATTAGATGACATGGCTATTATTTTAGAATGCTCATCTATATTATAAATCACACCTCGATGGCGAGGATATATTCATCACATTCGCGATGACAAGGCTATGTTCCTTCCACATTACCCAGCGATGATCATATTTTCTCACATTTTGGTGTTACCATGTTTTTCACATTACGACATCCATTTTGTGCGTCACCGCTGCGACAAAGGGATATGCTCATTACGATATGACATCTTTATATGTTGTCACGACAACGGCATTACTATGTTATGATTTATGTTGACATATATTTATATTAGATCACATTGTGACATTACCGTATGTTTGTGATGACATGGATATGTTAGAACCACCGATGTGATGATAAGGCTATATTCATCACATTGTATGACAACAAGAGTTAGATTCATCACATTAACGGCCACATAGCATAATATTCGTATCACATTGACGTCTGTATGTTCATCACATCCCAACATTACTACGTTTGTCATTTTTTATATCCATTTATATTTAAATCACATTGCAATATCGGGTTATGTTCATAACATGAAAATGTTTGGTTATGTTTGACACATTATGAAAATGAAGTTATGGCCAAGTTACATTGTGATAAAGATAGGAACTTTAAATTGATGCAATATATTACACAGAAAGAAACTTAAAATCATATTTTTTCTAAGGACATTGATAGAAAAATATATTGAACGGAAAATTATGTCCATTCCAATTAAACATATATAAAATTAGACATTCAATTTATATATTCCACTTTATGTTGTTCCAAAACATATTTTTAGATAATATAAAACCACATTTTATTAAAAAATTAAATAATATAATTGTTTATAAATACTTTATCAATATATATTATATGGATAAAATTTTAAAATTATATCAATATATTTATATTTATAAATAAATACATTTAATAAAAATAAAAAAAAAAAAAAAAAAAAAAAAAAAAAAAAAAAAAATAATATATATAAATAAAATAAAAGAATAAATCATTACAATAATTTTATGTTATAATTTAATATAATAATTTATTTTTTAATAATTTTATGTTATAATTCAATATAATATATTATATAAAATTAAAACTATAATAATGAATTTTTTAATGTAAATAATAATCAATACATCTTTATTTATAAATAACATTTAAAAAATAAAATTAGTTTAATTAAAAAATTTAATTGTATATTTATCAATTTAATACAAATTGTCAATTCATCAAAATATGAAAAGTAAATAAAAATATTTTTTTTTTTAAAAACTGGCAATTTTTTTAGTTATTTATAATAAATATAAACTTTATATATTCTCAATTCAATTGCAATGCAATCATATTTATATAAAAATATTGAATTTAATGTTTAAATAAATAAATAAATAATATAATAATTTTATATTACATTATGTTTAAATAAATAAAAAAATAATATAATAATTTTATATTATAATTTATTTTTAATAATTTTATATTATAATTCAATATAATAATTTATGTTAAAATATTTTTTTTATAAAATAATTTAATCAAATATTTTCCAAATTCATACAACAGAATCAATACCTTATAAATAATACAAAATTTTCTTTGTAAGAGAGGCGTCCATTCTCCAATCAAGCATAAATTCATGCATTCTCCAATCGAGCATAAATCCATGCTTTTCTAGTAACTTTAGAGGACTTTCATATCCGTTATAATTCTTGTAATGATTAAAGAGGAGTGGATATTTTATTTTTAATTGTTAAAAAAGAGAAATAAATTTGCATGAAGGAAAGGTAGGGAAGCAAGCCACACTTTTCAACCTTTGCCTCGCTTGATACGATTAGTGAATGCTATGTTTATGTTTATTGATATAAAGGAAGAGTTTCAAACCTATTACAAAGATATCTGCTAAAGTTGAGTGTTCTTCTAACGTTGAGGTGTGTATTTTTGTTTTTAATATCTGCTCCATGTTTTTAATTTTGATCAAAAAAAAATTGACTTGTTTATCACAATTTTATAGAGTGGAAGCAAATATATTCTTAAAGAAAATAGAATTTCTATATTTTTTAAAATAAAAGAGAATGCTTTTCTTCACTTTCGATAACTTTTTTTTTAATATAAAATACTAAAAGAATTATTTATTTGGCCTGCATGGATGTCCATTGTGAACATAATTGCAGTATATTGGGCAGCCCGAGCATAACTCTCTTCTAAATATTCATGTCAGCCCACTTACTACCAACGGTATTAATCTCTTTCTATCACATACATTTTCAGTCTCGGTCTCTACGTATAAAGGCCTGGAGAGGGCACTTTTCCGGGAGATTGTAACCAGGCCTGTAACAGTGCATTAATGGGATTGACTTTTGTTATTTGCATGGAGTATATATAGGCAATGAATTTGGGTTTTGAGAGAGAACAAACTCTTCGAACTTAAATCAAGTGTAGGTTTAGGCAAACATATAGAGCATTTAAATCAATTAAAATAAATGAATTTATAAAGTCATTTAAAAACACATATAAATAGTTTAAAATAAATTAATTTAAGGATATCTAAAATAAGTGCACATATGTAAATAAATTAAAAAGTTTATAAACACTTTTAAAAATATTAAATTTAAAATTTCTACATATTAATTTATAAGTAGTATATAAATAAGTACACATTCAAAAAGAATATATAAGCAAATGCAAATTAAATTTTTTTTTTTTTAAATATATATATAATATATATTAATGTCATTCATATTATGTGGGGTCCTTACCTTAATTCTATTCTAACTTTAATTTTAACAAAACATCTTTAAACATTTCCAATCAATTTTCAATGTAAGGATATCTGTGTTTTTTAATTATAAAAGGGTTTCAAGTGATATAACATAAACCTCTTTCAAACGAGAAAAAGCATGAGAGGATTATTATGTCTTATTTGTCCCAAACAAAACAAACATTGTAAAATGAAATAAATCAATTTATAAAGACATCTAAAATAAGTGCACATATGTAAATAAATTAAAAAGTTTATAAACACTTTTAAAAATATTAAATTTAAAATCTACATATATTAATTTATAAGAAACATATAAACAAGTTCACATTAAAAAAAAACCATATAAGCAAATGCACATTAAAAAATAAGTTAAAAAAAAATATATCATATATATTAATGTCATTAATATCATGTGGGTTCCTAACCATAATCTTATTTTAACCTTAACCTTAACAACCTTAACAAAATATCTTTGAGCATTTCCAATCAATTTTCAATGTCTGTGTTTTCTAATTATAAAAGGGTTTCAACTAATATAACATAAACCTCTCT
>SNQJ01S0004359.1:240118-250836 GCA_010110895.2 Picea sitchensis
ATCAACCATACATCACGGTCTGCATGTGTACTTGTAGATGCCAGGTAAACATCACCTCCTTCTTCAGTAGAGGTTTTTGCCTCTGTGGGAGAGGTACTATCAGATCCCTTTGGTTTTTCAACATTCTTAGACTTGCAATATTTCTTATAATGCCTTGTTTTACCACACTTCCAACATTTCCTCAAAGATTTTCCTGGAGACTTAGATTTACCTGTAGATTTAGATCTCCACCCCAAAGGCTTACCAGGATTCCTATCTTGCAGATGGCCTCTTATAAATAAAGCATATGTGCTATCACTATCCATGTTTTTCTGCCTCATCTCTTCAAATAACAAGGATGAAACTACATCCTCATACTTCAATGTAGGTTGAGTGGTACTACCTATTGCTACAACCAGATTATCCCAAGAGTCTGGCAAATAACATAACAAATTAATACACTTATATTCTTCTACAATTTTAATATTAATAGATCCAAGTTGACTTACCAGAGTATTAAAGGCATTTAGATGTTTTGTCACAGAATCTCCATCTTCCATCCTAAGATGATACAACTTATTTCGAAGAAATAACTTGTTTACCAGGGACTTTGATTGATACAAATTTTCCAACTTATCCCATAGTTCCTTGGCTATAGATTCTCCCGAGACATTCAACAACACTGAATCTTCCAGGTAGAGTCGAATAGTACTCCTTGCTCTTCTGTCCAATTTTTCCCAATCTTCTTTCGACATACCAGTAGGTGGTGTACTAGTAGTGTGTGCACTAGTAGGTTGTGTACCAGTCATCTGTGTGCCAGCAGGTTGCGTACCAGTAGGCTGTGTACCAGGATCCACAACTATCCATTGTTCTTTGTCTACAATAAGGTCCTCCATCTTCAACTTCCATAGCTTAAAGTTTTTATCGTTGAACTTCTCTATCTCGATTCTAGAAGAACTCGCCATTCCTCTTTATGCACTCAAATCACCACTCGAAAATCTCCCACTAAACCCAGGTTTATCACAGACCCAAGATAAACTTGATCTATCAAAACCGAGCCAAACCCTCAGCAACAAAGGCATCCCTCTGAAGCCAAAAATGAGATCTGATACCACATGTAAGGCTTAAAACTGTGAAGTAAAGAAATTCATATAGATTCTTAAGCAAAACAAAATTTAATCAATGGCTCATTCACATAGTACACAGAGATTTATATCGAAAACCCTCAACCGGGAAAACCTTTCTTATATTCATTATATCGAATTTCACCATTCACCATACAATATATACAATGCTTTTAGGTATTCCGTAGATACCAAAACCCTAATCTCTTAATCCGGGATTAATTTAGTAAACTGCTAAAAATAGCAAAATCTGCTAAATATAGAAAAAAACCACCCAAAAAAAATTTTCGGGGTGCTTCCCCGAACGCTACATTTAACCAGGGGGGGCATACCTGCCCCCCCTGGGCCCCCCCTAGGAAAGTGCCCGATGCACATGACAAAAATAGAGCACTACTATAAGGGATCATCAGACGCAGTTGTCGAATCTGACGCGCCCACACACACACATGTAAAGAATATAACACATACCCAACAAAAAAAATTTGTATGACTCCTAAGATTACCCTAATAATGAATGAATTGACAGAAAAATAATTATCTCTTAATGCTTGGATTATTATTCTATATATATTCACTATAAATATGATACATATAACAATGCCTAGGAAAAACTATTAAGCCCTCATCTTCCTTTGGCAGTATCTATGCATATTTTTCGGGTAAGTATGCAAAATTTTGTTAATTGCAATAGATGTTTATTAGAGTGTTGTGAAAATGGAAATCCTTTAAAGACAGAGGTCATCACACAAATATTTAACAACAATTTGATATAATAGGAGATTTGAAACTGGTTGTTTGATATAATTTTAATGTATAAAATATTGAAAAAAATTGAATGCATAATATATTTAAATGAACAAGAACTTAAAGTAAGATGAACTTATGCTAGAAATTATGCTAATTTAAATTCATAACTTAAATTATTTATTATAAATCTTAAGACTTTAGATTTTTCTTTAAAATATCCTTAGACGTGGGCTATGTTGAAAAAGCATTTTCCATTCTCTCAGTACAAAAATAACATTACTTGAATCAATATGTTGAAATCATCAAAGTCCAGTGTTATTAGCCAGAGTGAATAGATTGTTGCAGTTGTTGAACGAGCGAATTTAAGTAAAATACAGATCAAGATGCATGCATATCTGACCTTGCATGGAAGATTTGATGACTCCTTCATCTTGAGTGGAATGTAAACACTCTCGATTCACTAAGAGTGAAAGGATACCTGCAATGCGCAATAAAATGAGGCCATAATTTCAAATGTGTGTATGGTCTTGCAGAGATAATGCTAAGAAAAGTAGGGATAATGCTAAGAAAAGTATGTGTTATAAACCTAGGAATGAATAAAATGAAGAATTAACAAAGAAACCAATCTTTACTTGAACGATGGGTTGGTGATAGCTTTATGTACCATATTGATTTCTTGGCCTAACCCTCTCCTCCATAAGCCCTCAGAGTCTTTGAAATTCCTCTCACAACGTCCAACATTTTCAAATGGGGATTGGATTTTTTAAAAGAAAATAGTGTCCATATAGAGTTATCGTAACATAATAAAAACACTAAAAAAACACCAAACGCCAGGTTAAGACCACACTATCCCCACCAACATGCATGGAAAACCTAAAACATAAATTTATCATAGTATCTCAAATAATATGGAAATTATAATTGAAGGAAACTAAAATAATATTGAAATTATAACTGAAGGAAAATTGCATAAATTTTTACAGAAAAATATGTTACCTCATCTTGCTTGATTCTTTGATTTGAAACCCTTTTCCCAATTTGATGCGTTGTTCTATCTCTTTTGCTCCAAACCAATCAAAACACTAATGGTTCTATTGATTGTGTTAAAAATGCATATAATCCGTCCAATATTCCTCTAGAACACTGATATGCATACTATACTTGCAAGTATATGATGGAAGGCCATAGTATGAAATGCTAAAAATTGTAAAACATGGGAGTGCATCCAATATGGAAAACGTGGAATCCCATAAATTTAAATAACTTTAAATTGGAAAATGCTCATGTCTCCCATAAATTTAAATTGGCAAACATGTTCTGGCTCACGTTTATGAAGCGTGCACCCAATATGGCAAACCTGGAATCCCATAAATTTAAATAAATTTAAATTGGCAAATGCTTCTGTCTCCCATACATTTAAATTGGAAAACATGGTTTCCATCTAATATAGTGAGGAGTATCATTCCTACCTCCAATGTAATGAGGCACATATCTAAGATAAAATAAATTGGCAAACTTAGAAATAAGCATCTGATACGTGTAATCCCTAGTAATAAAGTTGAGCTAGTGTACGTTAATCATTCAAACTTTTCAATCCATGGAAATGAGTAATGCCTATTAAAATCTTGCAGAAAGCTTAATCCTCTAAACACGGAAATCATATAGTTCTACAATAATTTTCTAATATGATTAGGTAAATGTTAAAAAGTAAACAAGTTAACAGAGGCATTCATAAATGAAAGGAAGTTATGAATAGTAAATCTCATTAATTGATTTGGGAGGATGAACGCAACTACTCTCGGCAGCAGCCGCTTCCCTCAGGACCTTCTTTCTCACTCAGGCCCAAAGAGTCGAAGACTCTTCAAACTCCACTCAGGAGTTTCCACTGCCCACAGTTCTCCTTCGGTGGTCTCCCCTTCACTTCTCGGGAGATCGGGTTTCGCGAGTTCGTGAAACACGCATGCATGATTCTTATGCAATACAAAACCCCGAACCCCTNACAAATCCACGATGCCAGTGTTTCTTGATGTTGAAAACCTCGAACGTCGAATCCTGACCTTCCGGGATTGCGTGCCACCTGTCATGTGGAGATCAACGGCTCCGAATAACTCGGGAAATCATGAATCACGATTTCGATGAGTCTGCGCCTTACTTTGTCAATCGCCGAATGTCGAACCCCGATGGACTTCGATCCTTCCTGCGTTTATGGATTAACTCCTGCGCAGGTTCTCCACAATCCAACGATCCTCGGGATTTCTCGATTTCTCCTACACGAATCCTGTCCGTCAATTCTCCTCCTTGGAGATTTCTCCCGCTTGAAAACTTCTCCTACTCAAGCCTTTCCTGGACCAATTCCTCCGTATCCACGAAGGAACTATCCCTCCTGAGCTATGTCCACTCTGACTCCCTCAGAGACTTTGCTCACAATTTCCGCACTTGACCTTCAACAACTCTCGAAGTGTTGAATCCTTCCAGACTCTGTGCACTCGCTTGCACTTCCCCTGCACGGCTCTATTGACCCAATTCAACTTCTGGGTGAACGAGAATGAGAGTTTAACTACTGAGCCTCATCAACGCACTCTATGTGGATGAATTCAACTGCATTCTGTGCAGGAATCTCCTGGCTCAAATAGAGAAACAATCGAAACTCATTCTTTCATCCTCTCAGACTTCTCATTTACCATAAATCAGACTTCCAGCCTACACACGTCTTGCACGGATCCGGTGTCAACTCCTTCACTCTTGAGGACTTAAAACAAAAGTGATCACTTCCCGAACCCTGCAGTCACGCACTCCTTGCGGACAAATTCCACTGCACTCTATGCAGGAATCCCTTGGTTCAGAAATAGAGAAACAATTGAAACTAATTGTTTTTCTCTCACAGATTTTGAATCTACCATGAAATCACATACACAGTATATAGAAAAAAGGCATAACAAGAAGCAAATATGCAACAACATAATATCAACAACACACAGAGAATAATCACAGCCATGGAATTGAATCAAAGAGTCTCTTCTATTAATTCAATCTGTACATGGGTGTTCTCCACAAGTTCTCTGCTTGCTCTCTCCTTGCTCCTGTTTCTCATATGAATGCTAATGCTCTCTTTTTTTATTTATTTTTACAATGATACAAAGGAGGGTGCCTATATTCTGTTTTCCCTCACGATTCTAAAGCTTTCAAATCTACAATTAATTCCTATCTATCTTTAGATTAATTCTATTAAATGCCTCAACTACTAAGGACGTGAGCTTAAAGGCTCAAGGTCCATTTACATATAAAAGTGTGCTTCATCACATCAACGCATTAATGTTTGGCGCAACATATCAAGGTTTTTCAAAATTTTGGTGATGGCGCTGTCCAACTGTCTTTTCTGCTCCACGTGCTGGTTCGCTTGATGAGTGAGCGATGCTCCTGCATCATACTCCTCGGCTTGAAAATTTTCATGGGCTCCTATCCATGAGCTCCTGCATGGTCTGTCCATGCCTCTAGATAACTGCTTCTGTCTCCCAGCTAGCATCTTCCACTGGGTGATTCTTCCATTTCACCAGGTACTCAAAATACTGCTTTTGCCTGGTCTTCTTTCCCAATCGCTTGTCCAGTATACGCTCCATCTGTGACTTCTCTGCTGCTGGCATCTGCTTCTGCCACTCGATCACTGGTTCGTCAGTTCCAGTTTCTGCTTCTCCAGCCCTGTATGGTTATAAATCCAAAACATTAAAAACCGAAGATATCCCGATGTCATCCGACAATTCAAGCTCGTAAGCATTTTCTCTGAATTTCCTTAGGACTCTGCATGGTCCAATCTTCTTCATTTTGAGCTTGTTATATGTTCCCCTTGGGAACCTTTCTTTCCTTAAATGTGCCAGAACCATGTCACCAACTTCAAACTGAAGTTGTCTCTTCCGCTGATTGGATCTGCGTTTATACTCTTGATTGGACTTGTGCAGTCGCTGCTTCACCTCGCTGTGAAGTTCTTGCATTTCCTCAGCGAACTCTTCAGCACGAGCGCTGCTAGTCTCAGCCTGTTCTAACTCCCTGAGTTCAGAAACTTTTCTCGGTTGTGTGCCATTCACAATCTGAAATGGGCTCTTACCTGTACTCTGATTCACCGAATTGTTGTACGCGAACTCTGCCTGCGACAATACATTGTCCCAGCTGCTATGGTGCTCCGTCACCAAGCTCCTCAGTAAGTCTCCCAGGCTTCTGTTGACCACCTTGGTCTATCCATCTGTCTGCGGATGGTAAGACGAACTAAACACTAAGTCAGTTCCGAGCTTCTTCCATAGCGTCCTCCAGAAATGACCTATGAACTTGGTATCCCTGTCCGAGACTATGCTTCTCGGCAATCCATGCAGTCTGACAACCTCTTTGAAAAATAAGTTTGCGATGTGGGTCGCATCGCTGGTATTTTGACACAAAATAAAATGTGCCATCTTCGAGAACCTGTCCACCACCACAAAGATTGAATCGACTCCTCTCTGTGTTCTCGACAAACCCAAAACAAAATCCATTCTAATTGCCTCCCATGGTCTCTCGGGTATGGGCAATGGCCGGTAAAAACATGTATTCTTCTTCCAGCCCTTCGAATGTTGACAAATCCTGCATCGGTCAACAAATCGTTTAACATCTGTGCGCATGCCCAGCCAAAAATATGATTCGCTCAGCTTGGCGAATGTTTTGTCATGTCCAAAATGACCTGCCAATCCTCCACTGTGCTTCTCTTTCAGCAGATTCTCCCTCATGGAGAAATTTGGAATGCACAGTTGATTGCCTCTGAACAACAATCCTTCCTGGATCATGTATTCTATCCATGGGCTCCGATCCCTGAGAACCGGGTTCTCAGCTGCCTCATAAGCTTCCCCAAAATCTGCATCACCTGCATACATATCTTTGAGGTTTTCAAAACCCAAGGTTTTGACTCTGAACTCCTGCAGCAACAAACATTTCCTGCTCAAAGCATCAACTACTTTGTTAGCAGTCCCTGAAATGTGCTTGATCACAAATGTAAAATTCTGCATGTACTCTACCCATTTTGCATGCTTCTGGTTCAACTTATCCTGTTGACTTATGAACTGCAATGCATGATTATCGCTGTACAAAACAAATTCTTTGGGTATCAAATAATGCCTCCAGTTCTTTAATGCATGTATGTTGGCATAAAATTCTTTATCATACGTGGAGTATTTCAGCTTCGTGTCATCCAGTTTCTCGCTGAAATATGCAACAGGTCTGTCATCCTGACTTAAGACCCCTCCAACAACATATCCACTTGCGTCACACTTTACTTGGAATGTCTTCTGAAAATCAGGCAACACCAGAATTGGTTGCTCTGTGATCTTTTGCCTCAACAGATTGAAGCTTCTTTCAGCCTCTGTTGTCCAATGAAAAACTTTATGTCGCTTTTTCACTGTGTCCATCATTGCTGCGCTAATTCCACTGAAATTTTGAATGAACTTCCTGTAGAAACTAGCCAGTCCATGGAAACTCCTCACCTCGAAAACATTTCGGGGTGATGGCCAATTCTTTATCACTTCTACCTTCTCTGGATCCATCTTCAGCTCATTCGCCGAGATAACAAAACCCAAATAAATGAGTTCTGTCTGCATGAATGAACACTTCTTCATGTTGACTAACAACTTCTCCTACTGTAGTCTTCTCATTACAATGGCTAAATGTCTTAAGTGTTCAGCCTTGGTCTTGCTGAAAATTAGTATATCGTCCAGGTACACGACCACAAATTTGCCAATGAATTCCCGCAGGACTTCATTCATCAGCCTCATGAATGTGCTCGGCGCATTTTTCAAACCAAATGGCATGACCAACCATTCGTACAAACCCTCATTTGTCTTGAATTTTGTTTTCCATTCATCACCCTCTCTCATGCAAATCTGATGATATCCGCTCTTGAGATCAATCTTTGAAAAATAATTTGCCCCACTTAGGCAATCCATCAGAGCATCCATTCTCGGTAGTGGAAATTTGTATCTGATGGTTATCTTATTTATCGCTCTGGAGTCTGTACACATCCTCCAGCCTCCATCCTTCTTCGGACTTAGTACTGTCAGAACAACACACAGACTGAGACTCTCCCTGACCAGTCCTTTATCCAATAAATCATGTACCTGATTCTTGACCTCCTCATTCTCCTGAGGCGTCAACCTGTACGCTACCTTGTTCGGTAAACTTGCTCCAGGTATGAGGTCAATGTGATGACTCACACTCCTCACCGGCAGCAAAGAATGAGGTAGTTCGTCCACGATGATATCAGCGAACTCTCCCAGCAGTTCCTGAATCTCATCTGGCAAGTCATCCACTCTTGTGCTAGTCAGGACAATCCTCGGTTTCCTGACCACAAAGAACTGTGGATCTTCATTCTTCTCCATCTCTGTGAGAAGCTCTTTCCCACTCATGAGAAGTATCGTGCTGCTTACTTCCGGCTTCACTTCTTTATATTTTATCGGAAGCAACTTGTGGAGTTTCCCATCCTTCTCTAAGGTGTATGTGTTCATCCTCCCATCGTGAACAACATTTCGGTCATACTGCCATGGTCTACCCAACAATATATGACACACATCCATGGGAATAACATCACACAGAATCTCATCATGATAATTCCCAATTTTAAATCGAACTAAGCACTGTTTAGTGACACTTACCTGGTGTCCTTTCTGTAGCCACGAGACCTTATATGGACTCGGGTGCTTAGTCGTTTCCAGCTCTAATTTCTCCACCATCTCGATTATCAGTGCTCCCGCTGTCCACGATGACTTTGCACTTTCTGTCCTTGTTTGTGCAAGCTGTTTTGAACAGTCTGCTCTGCTACACTGAGCTTTCCACCTCTTTCTCAGGTGTTAAAATAATCTTATGCATCCCAAGCGATCTCCCACTGTCTGCATCTTCACTCTCAGCATCATGCCTCCGCGCCTCAGTGATGTGAGCTTCTCCTTTGTCTGGTTTCCTGTCTAGACAATCAACGACTTTATGTCCGTCCTTCCCACATGTAAAACATGTGATGATTCCTCCTCGTCCTCTTCCTCTACCTTGGGTATGAGGAAATGTATTCGCATCAGCATATCCGCCACCCTTCTCGGTATGCTGCCTCCTCGGCTCAGCATATGGCTACCTCTGTTGTGAGGTTCCACCTCTCTCAATCTTACCCTGAGGCTTCTGAGTTCTTTCTTGGGCAACTGCCTTGCCTCTGGGCTGACTTCTGCCTCGCCCTCGTTGTCCTTACTTGCGGCTCAGCTTCTCCTCGACTTTCAAAGCCATCTGGTACGCATCCTCAATTGTTCGGATGGTAACCATGCTCAATTCATCCTGAATGTCGTACCTCAGACCATTCAGGTATCTTTCCACCTTCTCGTCATCACTCTCCCAATGACCTGCTCTGATGTTGAGCTTATAGAACTCTTCGGTGTACTCTTTCACCGTCATCAACTTCTGTCTCAGGTTCTGCATGCACCTGAATAGAGTGATATGGTAATCTCTCGGGATGAATTTCGCTTTCATCTTAGCGATCATCCGATCCCAGCCTTTGATTTTCTGTTTTCCTTTGGAACGTCTATCCACCTATAGCTCATCCCACCATAAGGCTGCATGTCCTTTCAACTTGGTAACAGCATGCCTTATCTTCTTATCCTCTTCGATATCCTCATAATCGAAGTAGGTGTCTATTGCTCAGATCCAATCCAACAACTCTTCTACATCCAGGCTTCCCTCATAAGCCGGAATATCCATCTTGGTCTTTGAGCTCATCCTGGAGATAGCTCTGATCAACCGCTCCATTGATGCCTCTTCTGCTGAGACCTCTTCTGCGTGTCCAACTTCTTCTTCTACTTCGGAATCACTATGATCCCCTGCATCAGCTCCACGTCTCTGAGTCATTTCCATCTCCTCGAGTCTCGCCCTGAGATCTTGTATCTGTCGCTCCATCTCTGGATTCCCTACCGGTCTACCTCCTCTTCTCACCTCCCTGTCCTCGGGATCTGGTGACTGTCTCTCCCTTCTGGGCGGCATGGTGAATTTCTTCTCTCTACTCCCGAAGCAAAGAGAACTCCTTTCCCCGGCTCTAATACCACTCTGAACGCAACTGCTCTCGGCAGCAGCCGCTTCCCTTAGGACCTTCTTTCTCACTCAGGCCCAAAGAGTCAAAGACTCTTCAAACTCCACTCGGGAGTTTCCACTACCCACAGTTCTCCTTCGGCGGTCTCCCCTTCGCTTCTCGGGAGATCGGGTTTCGCGAGTTCGCGAAACAGGCATGCACGATTCTTATGCAATAAAAAACTCCAAACCCCGATGGGTCAACGAGTCAACACTTCTTCTCGTCGGGGATTTTCCTATCGGGATATCGCTATTCGCGATGTCAACACTTTGAACTTCAAACCTCCGAACATCGATGTGTCGATTTCCTGATATGGCACCACCTGTACTCCACTTGCGTCCTCGGATCCCACGCAGCCACGTCACTTCAGGATTTCGCAGATCGCAAATCCACGATGCCAGTGTTTCTTGATGTTGAAAACCCCGAACGTCGAATCCCGACCTTTCGGGATCGCGTGCCACCTATCCTGTGGAGATCAATGGCTCTGAATAACTCGGGAAATCGCGACTCGCGGTTTTCAACGAGTCTGCACCTTACTTCGTCAATCGTCGAATGCCGAACCCCGATGGACTTCGATCCTTCCTGCATCTATGGATTAACTCCTGCGCAGCTTCTCCACGATCCAATGATCCTCAGGATTTCGCGATTTCTCCTACGCAAATCCTGTCCGTCAATTCTCCTCCTTGGAGATTTCTCCCGCTTGAAAACTTCTCCTGCTCAAGCCTTTCCTGGACCAATTCCGCCGTATCCACGAAGGAACT